>JAQGAY010001392.1:0-14601 GCA_034698085.1 Polydesmus angustus | reverse complement strand
ATTAAATTAAACCGAAGAAAGACCTATGAATACAAATTAATAAAATGTTTTAAAAAAATATTAATACTATATTCAACAGGTATATAACATTTATTTTTCCTTAAATATCTTCTAACTATTTGTGTTTCACTTCTGGCGTGCGTGTCAACCACACACCCTCTTGTTTCATAACACAAATAGGAATAATTTCTATATTTTAATCCGTTTAATAATGTAAAATGTGTGCTCTTAGTAAAATATGTTGACTCATTTCCTTTTATTACTACCGGTAGGCTTAGGTTAGTTCCTATATAATTAAGAATAGGCCAAAAAAATAAGGTATTTTTAAACGCAATTCAAAAAATAGAATTACTGTACGTGTATTACAAATGCAAATTTGAATAAAAATACAATAAAACTAAGTAAATATAACATGTATTCATATTATGATATGAAAGAAATAATAATAAAATTACCTATTCTAATACGTTATAAAACATTTTAAAATTTACAAAAGATTTTTTACTTTCTTCTATATAAATATAGAAACTTATTTGCACACAATTAGTTTTTTAAGTAAATACTATGCAAAAATCAATCATAAGAATAATTCAGCAACTTATTTAAAAATGCAATTTTACTCCGCATTTTATAAGGCAGCAGTTAATATGGCAATCACTCAATACAACGATGCATTCCACCAAAACTATAAACAGGAGTTGCTTCAAATAAACATTCTTTTATATCAGCGCAATACCTAATCGTTGTTGTTTACATTAAAAAATCGCCACATAAATTTATTAATATTATTTAAAAAACTGCACAACGTTATTTCTATTTGAAATAAAATAAATAAATTTTTGAATAAATTGATAAATATGCCGTATTATTATAGTTCACTTTTTAAATAACCACCCAAATAAGCACCTTAAGCATCGTAAAAGTTAAGTAGGTGTGGTTATGTCGTCAGCGTTTGTTGTCTAAAGGTGGAGATGCGCAACAAAAATAAACTTCAAGGTGGAAAAATGTCAAGATATTGATAATTTGCTCGGTGTCAGATGTAAACATAACATTTACATAAGATACACAAAAACTAAGAAGTTTCTTACGCTCACGCATCATTAACAATCATTTTGAGTTGGCATTTCGATCACGCGTAGGCCTACTCTTGCTATCATTGCACTTAGGAGTTTTCGCTATGAAAACAAACTCCGAGCCATATCTTCTTATGGTTAGACAAACATCACCCGTTTAAATCTTACATCGGTCGATTCAGAAAAAGCGCTCGTATTCAGCATAATCAACCCATCCCTCTCATATTAATTCATTTATTCCAACAAAAAAAAATTTTTTTTTTATTACAACTAATTTTTTCGTACAGTATAACAAAAATTAAAAAAATCTGTGAAATCGAACTAGGTCATAAAATAAAGCTCTGATAAATTTCTATTGCGAGTTTAGACGACAAATTACTACTGGAAAATCAGAATAAAAACTTTTTTTTCTTTATTATTAAAAAGAGATGAAGAAAAAATTGAGATGATTTGAGGAGCGCCGATCGAAATTCACAATGTTAAGTTTCTCGGAAAAAGTGTATGCGAGGGAATAAAAACACGGTATAATTAAGTACTGTATTTAGCTTACAATGCATAAAATTTTCTACTTAACTCAAAGACTGAATACTAAGTTGAAAATAATGTAGAAAGGGAAAAGAAGATAATTATGCTGTTATAAAGATGCGGAAGTTCTTAAGTACAGCAGTCGGATTTACAAAACTTTCTCTCTTTTAAAAAGAGAAAGATAATGAAGATGAGCACGTTTCACATAAAAAGCAACTTTTTTTTTTCCAACGTCTGATTTAACTCCGCTATTCCTTCCTTCCCCAAGTGCATTCAAACAGCGAATGAAATCAATAAAATTGTTAAAAAAAAATTTAAAAAATAGTAAACAAAGTATTTTGATGTATCGGACGTAGTTAAAATTAGATTTTTTAAAAAAAAAAAAACGGTTATCTTGAAATGAATATTTCTTAGATAAATTTGAAAACATTTTAAGTTTTATAAATTATTCTTTTCAAATAAATATTTTTTAAAAAAAATCTTTATATCATAAATAAAAATATTGAATAAGCATTACTTCCAATACACAAAATAAGCAACATACGGTAACTAAAGTTATCCTTACCTACCCATTGAAGTTTAGTAAAGGTTTTATATCTACCGCATTAGTATAATTATTATCTATTTATTTCATATCTATTTACTTTTATGAAATATCGGAAAAGTTTCAAATATTTTATTTTTAATTTTTTTGTGGAGGGCATATTGAATTTCGTCTAGACCAGCACTATATTCGGCTTGAATGATCGCTTCATAAATTAAATTTAAAACTATTCTTTTTAAAACGGTTCAATTCATCGTCGAAATAAAGTACGTTTACGTTAAAATAAAAAAAAAAAAAAAAAACAACGTTTTAGAATTAAATTTTTGAAAGTTCGTTTAATTGATTGCTTTCGATATGAAGAAAGCTCAAATTTATATAGTAGAAAAGGAAATTGTTTTACTGCTATTGTCACATCCAGAATCAGAAATAAGTGCATGACAAATGTTTGATAGTGAAATGCGTAGTAGTGGGTACGTATAAAAATGAATTTGAGTTTTGCCGCAGTCAAAACCCGAGTTGGAATTTTATATCCAGCAGCCGAAAATTTTCACAATGGAGATAGATTCCTAGAACCGCAAACAAAATTATATTTCAATTCCTATTTCGATTTATGCTTCTACTCAAAAACTAAATCGATATCTTGTTAGAATTTGCGAATCCTTTAAATTTGTCGAAGCCCTTACTGTACGCGTTTGCGTTACACTTTCCTTAACTCTGCCAAAGATATCTTAAAACGGTCTCAAAATTGAAAACGGTAAAATCTTCGAATGCTGCCCAAAATTAAAATTATCTGCGATAGAAGATTTTCAATTTCGAAAACCTTTCAAATTTAATAAAATATTTGGAATAATTAAACTTCCATATTCCGCAATATTCCCTGGCACAATAAAACGATTATAATCAAACATCGCTTCTTTAAAAATATCATCAAAAACTTCTACAGTTAATAATGTTTTCCAGATAAAATTGTCAATTTAAATTTAATTTCTCTAAGGGGAAACAACTCATAGATTTAAATTTAAAAATGATAAACTTAAGATAGAAGAGATGAACATAATATATATTGCATTACCCTAAGACAAAATACCAATCTCTGATTCTCTGAATAAAACTACAAAAAGTTTCATTTCTACTTCAAATATTTTCATAAACTTTGAATATAATATCGCAAAAATAATATTCCATACTTCAATAACAACAGCAATAATAATAATAAAAAATAAACAGTAAATCCACCAGACGTAAATATTTTTATTGATCTAGACCACTATTCAAATAGGCCACATTAGCTCAACTACGATACTTCTTTCGACCGCAATTGCATGCTTAAGAAAATAATCAAAGATAAACAAATCGCGTTTGCAAATTATTTTATCTACTTAACGGACGTAAACAATTTGTAAAGCTGAATTTACATTTACTTTGCATATCGTATATACTGTAGACCAACCTCTGGTCAACATTAAAAAAATGTAATACTGTACATGTATAAGGAAATAGCATTTAAAATACCGGTACAGTGTACTACTACATGTATTTGTAATAAGCGTAAGTTATAGCTCCTCAAAAATTCCAAAAAACTAAAAAATATAGCCACAAACTACAACTCCATTTGCTTAGTAAATTTACAAAATTTATTTTAAAAAGCAAAATTATTACCGTAATTGAATACGGTATAAAATTAAATATTGCAGACATACTGTAGATATGACTTAAGGTAGAAAATGTTAAGCAAATATAATATGCCGATTGGAGTGAAAAAAAAGCATGTCTACCACACATTATCTCTAAATTGCTAAAGAAATAAGTAAATTTGCCAATTTTTCCGAAAAATATATCTTTTCTGGCACTGATTTAATTAAAAAAATCAAAGCTTGGTATCACTTTTTCCCAAAAAAAAAAAAAAAAATAATAAGAATTCTGGGTAAACCACTTTCAACGTTATTGCAGCATAAGCTACAATCAAAACAAAAATTACGGTTTCATCCTTTTTAAACAATTATTTAATAAAAAAATTTTTAATCAGATTTAAAATATCATAATTTATTAATATGCAGTTATGCTCGAAAACCTAAATTAATTTAATCAAAATTGCTACTTGCTAGGTTGCCAGCAAACCATCGGTCTACTTAAATCGTTAGTGACTTTGGGCCGGCGTTACTATTTGTTTTGCCAAACTCGCCTAGTTAATAGAATTGTTAAAAAGCGGGTGTTTATTCTGTCGACCTATGGGAAAACGACCACGCAATCCTCTTCATTATTTGGCAAGTACAGTGGTAAACCGAGCGAGTAATTAATGAATCTATAATATTAATAATAAAGTGGTCTGTAACCAAGGTTATTACGAATTGATTAAATCGTCTTAATTGAAAACGTTTTCGGAATAAGGCGAAAATGGGAGTCATCGCCCAACAAACCAACTCGGGATGCACTTATTATTTTCGCAAAAGGAAAATGTTTCCAATTATGATTTGAAGACCGCCTAGAAAATCGACGTGAAAGCGCTTGGGTTCTATTCTTTACATTCATTGCACTTAATCTAATTACAAAATGTAATGTGTCGAGTCTCCCGAGAATATTTATACAATTTTAAAAATGAATTCGATATCATCTATTTGCACCTTTTCCTCCCTTTTCCCTTCGAACATTTAGAGCTCGTAAAACACGTTTGGAAACAGCATTTGGAGCTTTTAATTCCCAATGACGTCTCTTTTCTTCTGATTTAATCTACTAATGGAAGACCACCATTACTCAAAACGCAGATGCGAGCGAATGGGTAAGTAGGTTTTGCCAGCCTCAACCCGCTAAAATTTTTATAATATTAACACGAGTCTGCAACATTATTAACAATGCAATACATACTTTCGAAAATTTAAACGTATTGATGAAAGAAGCTTTGAATTGACATGGTGCACAACCTCTTCAAACCCCCCACTTGAAACGACTACGCGGTATTATCAAACTCACTCGGCTAAATCCAACACCAAAAGAAGAAAAAGAAAAAGAAAAAAAAAAAAGAAAAACGCCTCGATGTTATATAGATACTTTCGATGATGTTAAGTAAAGCAAAACGTTGAACAACTGGCGATCTTGATGTAAAAATTGCACGACGTATTTGATTTGCACTTATTCAACGCGCACTTTATTTTCTCGCTCTTCGACTTTGCGCGTGTGTGTATGATGGTGGTGGCTCCCTTTTACTCGCCCCAAGGAAATAAAATAAGATTCCGTTCTCGATCTCAGCTCTATATACGAGATGCGCTTTTCGAGTGAAGAAAGTAAACTAAAGAAGCGCGAATATTTTAATTTCAAAGCTGGCTCTGTCACGTAAATACTGTATAAAAATTCCGATTGAATGAAAACTTCGGGGTTTTTTTTATATAAAAAAAGCCCCTTACTTATGCTGTTGTGATCTGAGAATTGGAATTATTTGCCTTTAGGGGTTCTGTCAGGTTCTGATGTCTATTCGATATTTAGTTGGCGATTGTTAAAGGTTAGCGACGAAAATAAAGTGCCAACTCGTGTACAATACACAACAAGTTAAATTATACCTAAGTGAATAACAATCGTTTGAATATGATCTTTGGCCCGTCTAACTTGACCTCCAAGAGATCACAACTTCAAACTCTTCTTCAGACTACTGTACAGTACTTTAGTCTAGATCTTGCTTTAGTTTACAAACGCACATACTGTACACAAACACACAAAATAATATTAAGAAACTTGGAAAAGGCTTCGCTTTTTGGTCTTTCCCCTATACAGTACAATCAGATTAGGCTTTCTTAAACTAAACGCGCAAAACACGTTGGTAGATGCGACATAAGAACCTCAACTCTAGTAAAGAAATGGTGGAGATTGTGCGAGGGCTATTTATTAAGTAAGTTTCCCTCATCATGAAAAAGCAAAATAATAATGACAAAATTACAAATAATATTTATTTAACATTGTGCACTATTTTTCTCTATACATTAAAATTTTCACCCCTTTACAACTATTTTATTTAATTATTTTATTTACAACTACCCAAGAAACACCTTTTTGACAACTACTTCTTAAATCAATTTGATCAACTTGATCAATTTTTTTTTTTTTGAATTTTATTAAATAAAATGAAAAAATTTTAAATAAACTGATAAAAAATGATTGATAAACAAATTAAAAACAAATTGAAAAAAAAATTGATCAAAAATGTTGGGAAAAATAACAGAAAAAAAAATGATAAAAAAAAATTTGACAAACAAAATTGATAAAAAAGTGTAAAAAATAAAAAATAAAAATAAAACATCGAAAAAATATTAATAAAATAGAATTGATAAATAAATTTTAAAAAAAATTGATAAAAAAAATAAAAAATAGATCTGTGAAATTTGGCGGCAGATTCTTACGAAGTAGTTGTCAAAAATCTGTTGTTTAGTAACCAGAAATGCTTAGAAAAGGGTGAAAATTACAGTAAATGGAAAAAAATAGTGTACAAAGGTAAATAAATATGGTTTGCAATTTTATCATTCTTATTTTGCCTTTTCATGATGAGGGAAACTTACTTAATAAATAGCCTTCGTACTAGTAATCTACTGTAAATACAGTATACGAAATACAGCACTGTAAATTAATTTTTCCTTCAAAATATAGAAATGAAAACATTAAATAATTTTTTAACTAATAATTCATAATTTCACTGATGATCCCCAATAATCCTTATCTAGTAAAATTTATCTGGAGCAAACTTCGACCATAAAAACGATTCCCTAGAAGGGAGCAAACGTCAACCAATTATCGTACAATGTTAATGGCAAATTAAATTTTATTTTTTATTAACATTCGTGCATACACGGTTTTTACACATCTACACAAAAAAATTACTTTGAAAATGTAATATACATATAATTAAAATTAATAAGAAAAAGCTTGTATTTTTCAAATACATTCAACGATATCAAAATTTTAATATGAAACGATTGAAGACTTGTTTGGAAATCAAACTGCTTACAGTATTAATCATAATAATTTACTGCGCAGTAAGGATTGTTTTTCCACTCAACTTTTCAACTAGCGCGTTTATTCAAATGTACCAATGTACAGTAGATTAAGTAGAATGAATTTATAATGCATTATCATATTAAAATGTATGCACAAAAATTATTTTAAATACGAGTACCGGTTAAATAATAATGCGTTATTAATACTGTACTGTACATTTATTAAATTTAATGTTAACATGTTTTCGTAACGCACCCTAATTTTTCGGTTCATAATTATTTGGAAAATGAATGCAAAACTTTTAAAAAACTGTGATGGTAATTAAAGTGGTTATTTCAACCGGTTTTTTCTTGATTCTTAAAACCAAGTGATCGCAAAATATTGTATGATATCCGGTGATTATACCAAATATAACACCTAATCAACCCAATTGGTGGCAAAAAAAACCTGAAATGCTGTACACTTAATTGACTTTGGTAATCCGTCACCTTAATAACAAAACCGTAATGAAGATCAATAAGTAAAACCAAAGTGGTCCGGATACGGTGAGTGCACAATTTGCTAAAAAATTGAAAAATTTTACTTGTATTTTAACAAACCGTAATCACGTTTTAAAATGTTTTCATTTAAAAAAAATAAAAACTATATTACGTAAACCAAAGCCACTTAATTTTTCTTTAAAACTTAATTACGTTTAAACTAAACTAACATACTCATTAAAACATGCGTAATAAAGTGTTCAAATAATATTGCAGTTTGCATGCCAAAATTAATTATGTTAACGTGCATTCCTTTAACGTTGATATACTACACTAGCAAATAAACTCTCTTAAATAATGTAAACTTTAACCGAATAACGAATTGATTAAAATATGATACTAAATTATAATGTACGTGCCATTGCAAAATAATTTCATTAAATCGGAATGCGAAGAAAGTCAACTCAAAAAAAAAAAAGATTCTATTCTAAATTCTTAAACTCATTTAAAAGTAATAAATACGTAAAAATAAATACCTTTATCAAGGGTTTCCTTGCTTTCTAAAACGGAAGCTTGTTGATTACCACCCAAAACAGACTCCTCGTTGCTTTGGTAGTACAGAGGAGCAATCGAAGCCGTACATCTCAATTTCATTTCTCCATACTTAAAATGATATTCGTGCACTTGAAATTCTAAACCCAGTATAGAGGTTTCTAATCCATCGGTGTCTATGTACGTAGGGAATTCCAGTAGTTGTTTTTTCCCTACCTGAATAAAAAAAAAATGTTCCACAATAAATTACAAAGAGGAAAAAAAAATATCAAGGAGGAGAAGAAAAAAAAAAACTAATCTCGTTTTAATTGTTATAGTGAAGATTAAAAAATTACTAGATCGTATTTCTTTTGTTTTAACGAAATAAATTTTTTTCACGACATCGTTTTCATTAAAGATACGTCAAGTAATGAGTTTCTTTCCAACTTTTTGTTGGCAATTTTCTTAAATATGTCATTTTATGAAGTACCTTAATTCCATTTATTGTCCAGGAAAGCATAGCAGCTGGCTTAGACTTATAAGAAGTGCAATTAACTTTTACTGTATCTCCAACTTCGTATTTAGGTTGACTACCCATTATTTTGGGTCCTTCTTTCGGCAAATCTTTTATGCAACGTAACAAAACAAAATTTAATTAGATTAAAATATTTGCATAAATAAACCATACACACAAACTATCTCTCTCTCTACCTATTATATTCATTTCGCCCTCTTGAGTAACTGTTGTAAAGAATGGAGCTTCACCGCTCACTTCACACTTATAATTTCCGGAAGAGTTCAGTTGGACATTTCGAAGTGTAACTTTGCTCTCGTCTGAAGCTGTTAGCTACAAGAATAAAAACACACTCGTAAGCATGAGAAAAAACTAAAAAAAAAAAAAACACAACACATTACACCTAATACTGTTTTTACACGGGGGATACGTTCTTGAAAAACACGTTTTAAAAAAGTAACAGGGGAATTCTGTGACATTACATAAGGGCTACCGAAAAAAACATACAGTACAGTATTATCAAATTATAATTAATACATAAATAAAGGTATGAAAAATTTGAAAAACTTCCCAAAATAAACAAAAAATATTTTTGAAATTGGTTAAAAACTCGTGTTATTTCAAAATTTCTCGCGTAAAAAAAATATGAAATTTTATTTTGAAACCTTGTTATTTCAAATTCGTGTAAAAAAAAAAATCCGTGTAAAAACAGTATTAGGTGTATTTATTAAAAACTAAAATTTTTATCAACTTTAATAACGTTCCATTTTTCAAACTAAAATCAATATTAATAATGAATACGCTTTTATATTGTATAAATTGAATCCGCAAGGCTATGCATTAATGTATTTGAAATTAAATAGCTCGCCAATTAATTTAAAAGAAATTTATTGACAAAAACAGTCGCGTTCAACTTTTAGAAAGTTATCGCCATAGCCTAAACCGCAATAATATTCGTTGCAATTAAAAAAATTGCTATTTTCAATATTTGCAAATATTGCTCCCATTAAATTAATTAACAACTGGCATTAAAACTCATGCAACGCGGTTTGGTTCACTTTAACATAGATTCAATAAATACAACATTCATTAGCGTGTTTATTTTTTTTTAATATAAAGTGCATATTATCATTATACCTCAAAGGGAAAAATTTTGAATTAAATTCCTTATTTATAATGTAAAATATACATGCGCTTTAAAACATAAATTTTTTAATTACAGTAATGACAGGGCGGTTTACTGATCAATGTTGGCCCCCGATGGCCCATCAATGTCGACATGTACCGGTACTTAGAATATACAGTAGGTAAATAAATAAATAAAATAATTTTCGAGCATATTTTAAGTACAGTGGAACTCCAATATTCGTCGTGTTTTTTCTTTTTCAATACTCGCCGATGGTTCAATATTCGTCACACTTTTGACTCCATTTTCAGTCAGCAGGGCCCTATTTCATAATGAACTTGTAGCTAATATTACTAGCGTTTTGTTCAATCCTTAACAATCATAACTTAATACTGACTATTAGGGTCAGAGTACATTGAACAAAACGCTAGTAATATTAGCTACAAGTTCATTTTGAAATAGGGCCCTGATCAGCATTATTAGTAAGAATTTTAAAAAGCATAACAAAAAAAAAAATTTGAAAAATTCTTTAAAAAAAACGAGTGCTAATGAGTCGTCAGAAAATGCGGATAAATCATCAGAACATCAAGGCAAGTAAATCTGAGGTAAAGTTAAAAAAATATTAAGAGATTAATATGTTATTAATAAACAATTAAAATATTTTTTGCAAATATTTCTGGGTTAATTTGTTTTTTTCCTAAAGGTAGTAAGGTATACATGCAAAAATTCCGGGCTGGGAACGGATTAAACCATTTTTAATGTATTCCTATGGGAAAAATTAATCTGATATTCGTCAGATTCGTTATTCGTCAATTTCTTTGGAACGAATTAATGACGAATATTGGAGTTCCACTGTACCGGTAATCAAAAATAATGATTTGACACCGCATTGTTCGCTTAAAAAATTAAGCCTGAAAATTAAAATTAACGCCGTTCAATAAGAATTTAGAAAAGTGAATCCAATTTCCCATTGCATCCAAAAAATTTCTTTTTTACTAGTAAGTAAAGTAAAGCATCTTGTACACGTAAAAAGAATCCCATTTTCTCTGTCTTAAAAAGATTGTCAAAATTAGGTAAAATGAACTTACATCTAACGTAATCCCAGTAACGGAATGAACTCTAGCTTTGGGCTCGTCGTTGGGTAAATAGGTGTAGAATTCTTCGCCGTTCTTATACCATTTGATTGAATATAATTCCATTCCTTCCAAATCGTAAATGCATTTTAAAGCTATTGTTCGTCCTACCACGAGATGATGGGGCACCTCAATTCGTATTAATTTCAGACTCGTTGCAACTAGACGAAAGAAATAGAAAAAGAGAAAAAAAAAATCACAAATAAATAAAAACGATTAATAAATAATTTATTTGGAGAAAAACCACAAATCGCAACATTGGCGGCATACTGATGAGTTAATCGCGCAACTCAACAAAACAAAAAAGCTATAGTAATATGAAAGTAGAGAGAGCGCGCGCTTTAATACTATCATTTATATACAGCATATTATCTTATTTAACAAAATCAATAACTAAAAAAAAAAAAAAAACATCCTAACGTCAAATAAACTTAGATTAAATTTCTTTTCTAGCACTTTTTTTTTTTTCTTCCAACAAGAAATCCATTTTTTATCATGCTGAAAGAACCCAATTACAGGCAAGACGTTGTGAACACATAAAGGCCAAAACTCTTGATAGAGATCCTACAATAAAAGTGGAATGAAAGTACAGTAGATACTATGGTAGTCGTACATAGGGATATGGGGGAAGGAAGGGGCTGATGCGCGCTTCACTGACTCGAATTCTACTTGCCACACACGCCCTTTGTCATCTTCAACTCAACTACACTGCATTGGCGGCCGGCCATAATAATCATCGAAACCAAAATGAAATGCTCATGTTAGTGTGACAGTATACATGATTTTTATTGCAATCGATGGCAACCAATTTTATTTGTGTTAGCCCTACCCCAAAACCGATGTCACTGTCAAATTCACTACAATTTAAATATCTTAGCTTACTGTGTACACATATCATTTACGCGACAAGCAGACAGATTATTCGATTTTATTTTCAGGTGTAAAACAAATAAATTATTGTTTTCCTCTCACCAAGCACTCCCTTACTTCTATATAAACTATATTTCTCTTTTGTTTTATTTTCGTTTCTCTCATTCCTCGTTTTATTGTTTAGAATGTGATAATTTACCGCGCTATTATAAAAGTTGGGGGGTTGTAATTGAAGCGTAAACTACGAAATTTACAAATTCCTTTATTAAAATATGCAGACGTCTATAAGATGTTCATCTGACACTACTGACAAGAAGAATGTTTTTCTCTCTGTATGTCTATTTGTGATCTGGAGCCGAGCCAAAGATATGAAAAAAAAAATCTTCCGCTGCGTTTTTTTTTTTTTTCGTCTTCCCTATTTTGTTCGCTATGAGGAAATTGAAAACAGAATCTATGACAGATTGCTGACGTTGTGCCACGTGAAAATAAAATTAACGTTTTTCCCAAATTCCCTCAAGTCTTATTTTATTTCTACTATCGATCACAACACACACACACACACACACACATATACACTACGAATTGCATACCGGAATCGCGAAACAGATGCTCGAAAGAGGTCACAAACATTTAATTTTTTATACTTCAATTTTGCAATCATTTTTAAGAAAATATAAGCAATGCAAAAATTTCACCTTAACCGCGATATTATTTCCTCTCCATAAAATATATATATATATATATATATCAATGTAAGGAACGTCACGTTATGAAAACGGATAAAAGTCATATACCGGTACTGCATAATATATATATTTAAAAAAATAAATAAATAAACAGTTAATTTCGAAATTGCGGTTCTAAATGAAGGAAATGTTTGACATTCGCATAACCACTCGCTTTCTAATTACTCATTTTGCATTGTCCACGACAATAATTACGTCGGCATTTGCAGTAAATTAAATTTACATAAATTCTTTAATAAACAACAAAAGCTTTTAAAACATTTCATAATTTAGTAGTATTGTTTCTCGTAAATGTTTGGTGTTGGCGCGGCGTGGTAATCGTAAAGTGGAGTAAATTACAATCTCGCACAATGAACGAGCTTTTAAGTCGAAAGAGTAGAAAATTGTGAACAGGCGTATACTGTATATGGCGCTTCACCAGCCACACACACTATGTAGCCTACTGTATTTCATAAAGAAAATTTGAAAATTATGCTTTCAGCGTAAATGAAATTTCCATAGTTTTAACCATAAAAATCTATTCTCCAACTTTTTTTTTTTTTTTGTTTCTTTTCTCTCGCGCGCAACAACAGCGGTGGCAAACTGGCAATAGACGCCGGAGCTAGTTGCTACCTTTCAAATTTTGTCTCGGTTTATGTTATCAAACACAAAATGAAATTTTTATTCTTCGTTCTGCCTTCACTTTTCATTTAAAAGGTATTTTCATCACTCTTTTAACACATCATTTTTATTATTAAGGTTTTTGCAAATGACTTTTCCTTTGCCGAGGTGCTTCAATATCAAGCACAAAAGCCGTAGATTTAATTCCTAACCATAAACCCATTCTAAGATCCAACGTACGTCATAAAAAAGATATAAACTTCACCACCGAAAACAAAACGAGCGGGGCAAACATTTCATTGGACTCGCTTGCAACTTGTAAGCCTGTTATTCTATTTTCGAACTTTTCTTATTTCGCTTTCTTTAGCCGTTTTTCCTCCAAAGAATCATTATACTAAATCATAAATTAAAAAAAATAAACAAACAAAATCCTTGAGTTGCGGCAACCCGCATTATTTTAAGGTTACCACAAAGTAAATCCAAGTTATTATTAAAAAGTAATGTTTAAATTTTTAGTTTTGAACTTCTACTAAGGACGTAACTGCAGTACAGTAATACCTCTATTTTGAGACCACCGTTAGGACCGACAAAAAATGGTCTTGAAATAGTAAATTTTTTTTAAAGAAAAATTATTCGTTGTATGCTATTAAAATTGTCATTTTCTGGCTAGATACTTTTCTATTACTAGACATTTTAATCAAGTACCGGTGTCCTTGCGTAAGGGTTTCACTGTACAGTTATTTGAAATAATAAAAGTCGCTAGAAGGCAATTCTTACTAAGAAAATTGTTGTTAAAAAAATCTGCTTATATTATCAACTTATTATACTAACAGTATCTATCGCAACATCTGTATTAAAAAATACGCAATTTCAACCACATTTAACAGAAACGAATTCCTATTTTTTAATCTTAATCTCTCGAAATAACAACTACCTTTTTAATAAAACATGTATTTCTTAAAATAAATATTGTATCAATCCAATTTATTCTATTTAAAGAGCACAATAAAAAGATAAACACATTCTAAAACTCCAATCGTCTCTCTCAACAGAGACAACTTACTAAAATAATAAATATTCGCAATAAAGTAGAAGTATAACCAAACAAACCTTTTATATTTTTAAGAATTAAAAAAAAAAAAAAAGAAAAAAAAAGCAGGGTCACCTCCTGCCCTATCCGATTCTGCGCTTTAAGATAGAAGTGCCTTCATCGCAATCACTCCTACGCCATGCGACGCACCTTAAGGTTATAATTCTCCACCCGCAACAAAATGTTTTATCAATACAGTATATTGTATTTAATTCCGTATAATTCGAATAACATTTGCTTATAATGGCAGTACGAGCTTTTGAGTTTACACGCACCGCATTTTGCGGACTCAAGATGCTCTGGAAGATAATATAGAGTGTTCGTTGGATGACGATAGTTTTGAAACATGAATAAATCAGTCGAATTTTAATGAAAATGAATTATTTTTTTTAT
>JAQGAY010001391.1:0-14617 GCA_034698085.1 Polydesmus angustus | reverse complement strand
TTTTTTTTTTGTTAAATTAGCGAGAACATTAATCACGTTCGCATTATTCGGGATTCAACTCCGAATCAGTATATGGTTTTGATAAAGTTTGGATGTCGGTCAGCCGCTGACGAGTTCTATAAAACTTATAACGGAACTCGTTTTAATTCAATTGAAGCGGATGTTTGTCATTTAGTTTACATAGCTAAAGTGGAAACTACTAAAGCGGTACTTGATTAATACTGAAAATCATTGCATTTCAAATTTGTGATAAATATTTTTTAGGCCGGATGTTTACCTTTGGAAGGGCACACCGAATTACCAACTTGCCCAGTTTGTTTAGAACGAATGGTAACTGCTTCAGTTTTATTAAATTTTCTATTCAATATTCAAGTTTGAACTTTGTGAAGGATGAATCTGTGGATGGGATTCTTACTATATTGTGCAATCATTCCTTTCACGCAGGCTGTTTAAATAAGTGGGGTGATACAAGGTAAGTTGATAGGTTTTAACATTTTAATTTTGAAATTTGTAACGATGAATAAAAATTCTTGTATGTTTTTTTTCTTTTATTGTGAAGTTGCCCTGTTTGTCGCCATTGTCAGACACCTGAAATTGCAGCTGATAACAGATGCTCCGAATGCCATTCCCAAGAAAGTTTGTGGATTTGTCTGATTTGTGGTCATGTGGGTTGTGGAAGATATGTAGAAGGACACGCTTATAAGTAAGAATATAATTATTTTCCATTAAAATAAACAAAAATTGTTGTTAAATTATTTTTTTGAAGTCATTTTCGAGAGACTTCTCATACGTACGCTATGCAACTAGGAAATAACCGAGTATGGGATTATGCTGGCGACAACTATGTGCATCGTTTGTTGCAGAATAAAACTGATGGGAAATTGGTAGAGTTAAACGAATCGTCGGTTGAGCATGATGAGAAATTAGATTCCATGCAGCTGGAATACACTTACCTTTTAACGAGTCAATTAGAATCGCAAAGGCTTTATTTTGAAGAGAAATTAACTCTGATGGAACAGGAAGCTCATAAACAAGTGCAATAATAATTATTAACTGGCTAGTTATTATCTTAGAAATGCTTAATGTGTGATTTGTATTTGAAATAGATCGAGGAATTAAAAAATAGGACTAAAAAAATGTCGGAAGAATATTTGGATTTGAAAAAGCAGTTTGATAA
The DNA here is from genome assembly GCA_034698085.1 of Polydesmus angustus. Classification (NCBI taxonomy): domain Eukaryota; kingdom Metazoa; phylum Arthropoda; class Diplopoda; order Polydesmida; family Polydesmidae; genus Polydesmus; species Polydesmus angustus. The sequence continues at coordinate 13,440 of JAQGAY010001391.1, read as the reverse complement.
TGTTACTAGAGATAAACTGAATCAAGATAAACGTGTTCAAGCGGTAAATTATTGTTTAAATTGCATTGACATAGGCTACGGTATGAATTTTATTTTTTATGTTACAGTTGAATGTGAAAATGCAAAAATCCACTGTGGAGTTAAATGAAGAAAAACAAGTAAAATTTAAATTAATACTCCGTATTTTTATATTTCTAAAATAGTAAAAAAAAAATTTTTTAAAAATAATTATTTTAGATAAGCGAATGTTTGCAAAGTAACCAAATGAAATGGCAAGAACGGGTTCAAATTTTGGAAAATTTAAACGTGAATTCGAAAAAGGTATTTGTTTCCTATGAAACATTTTATTGTTAAACTTTTACATTTTGTTTATATTTTGATTGCAGGAAATTGATGATTTGAAAGAGCAGTTGAGAGATGTGATGTTTTTCTTAGAAGCTCAAAAAACGTTAGAACAATCTAGCGAAGTTAGTAAAGAAGAATTAGAAGAAGGACAGATAGTCTTAGAAGACACTGCAGCCACTTCTTCAGAGAAAAAACAGCGTCGAAGGAAACATCACAGGTGATGTCTCAAAAAATAATACATTAACTGGTTTTAAATGTTCTTTGGTATTCAATTTTTGAAATTATTAATACTAGCTAATTTTAATTTAATTTTTTTTTTTCGTTATAAAGTAAACTGCTATCTTGATGAGCGTTAAAAAATGTTTAAACTTTGTTCATATAGCTATATAGTAGTTATTGTGGAACTGCTTTGTACATTTTGTGTAAAATACTTGATAAGATTATTTTATAAAAGAGTTTTTCGAATTTAAATTATTGCATTAAAATAATTACTTTCGTCAGTCCGTATTATCGATGTATATTTGTGTCAAATGACGTCATCATATGACACACGGCATGAACGCCTCGTACATTCCTGATTGGATATAGTGACGTTTGGCTTATAGTGACGTTTTATTACCACACGATGATGATCACATTCACTGCTGGCGGTGTCATTCTTCGTTTTTGCCATGCAGTTAAATTGCAGTAATTTTATGTGTCTTATTGTTAATTTATTTTATTGTTTTTTATTATGGCAGATGGACGCTTTTTAATTTATTATCGCAAATAATAATTAGTAATATTGTTGCGACATTATTTAGATAATTGCTCTACATTTTTAGAGGGTAAATATGGAATACGTCAACTTTGAATGTGATGCTGCAGACATGGAGAATCTTCCATCTGATAATCAAAAACAAGGTTTTTTTATAATATTTTATTAGTAGTAGATTATAATTCAGTATATAATTTTGTTAGAAATTGAAAGCGCGGATGCAAATAGTCCCGAATTTTTGCGAAGTGAGATTGAAAAATTGAGGCAGAAGGAAGAAGAAATATTAAAAGAAAAATTGGCTGCTGAAAATGATTTTAGCTCGAAGCGAGCTCGATTTATGAATTTATTTAAACAAAAAGAGGGTTTGTTTATATATTTTAATCATATGTGTAAACACGAAGACTCTAGTACTGTATTATTAATTTTAATCACCTAAATTTAGATGAGTTGGAATCTGAAAGAGAAGTGGCAGCTTTACTTCAGAGCGAATGCGACTCGTACGTGGAGCAGATATCGAAACTGCAACGCGAGATGGATGAATATAAATCGCAAATTGTTGTCATGGAATGCACAAGGGAAAATGAAATGGACGATGAGAAAGTTAAAGTACAACAGGAATTGGCTTCTTTACATCAAGTTATTCGAGGTAAATTTGTTATCTATGTAGTTACGTGCTTCTCTATGCATGATTAATATTGATGTAATTCTTTTTTTATTGTGTAGATACTCTGGCAGAGTCAACGAGAACAAAAAAGGAATCCGAGCGTGAAGTAAAAAAATTTAAAAAAACTATTGAGAAATTAGAGATTGAAAACCAAGAATTGAAATCTCAAACTTCAACTGAAAGGTGACTGTCAGGTTAAATTTATTTATTATTTAATTTTATTGTAACTCATAAAAATTAATTTTTTTTTTCTTTCTGGAAATTTGATTATTTTTTTTATCATTTAAAACAATTTTATAGTACCGGTAAGGAGGGAGTGTTATCAGCGATGACAAAAACGTTGGCTAAGAAAGTCTCTGGTTTAAACGCATATTCTCAAAGCAACGAGAATATTCATGAGAATTTAGAGGAAAGCATGAAGAAGGTAAACAAAAAACAATTATTTAAATTTACGGGGTTAATTTTTTCAAGAGTTCATTTTATTTCAACACATTTAATTGTGTGATAGATTATTAATTTAGCGTTGTGCAGTATCTAAAAATTGAGATGGTAAATTTAATAAGTTTCATTTTACTGTTTCTTTTAAAATTTGCTTTAAAGTATTCATTTTGTTTTAATTGAAAGAATATCAGTTCAGGGTATCTTAATTTTTTTTTTTTTTTTTTAAAAATTGATGGGTGGGAATTTCGTTTTGTTAATTATTTCTTATTGGTTGGGTGGTTGTAAAGGAAATTTTATTTTGTTTATTTTGAAAACTTCTAATACATAATTTTTATTTTAATTTAAAATTGAAAAGGCAACAAATTTTTATTTTTGCCTATATTTGTTATTTAGCCTGCAAGTAGCGGCTGGTGGGTGAGTGGGCTTTACCCGTTTTTACTAATTTTCACACGAGATTGAGACCAACCAACCAAAAAGACAACAATTGCAACACTTGCTTTATTTTATTATTTCCTTTAAATTAATAGTTGTTGTATTTGATTGTTTTGTTCAATGCACGTTTTTGTTGTGTTGTTTGTAATTTTTTGTTATTTTTACTAACTGAAATTCGATCCGTTTCAGGCGCAGGAGGACGCCGAAGTTCTAAGATCTCTTGTCGTACCGTTAGAAGAAGAAATTCGAGCCCTCAAAGAAAAATTGAGAACAGCTGATGATAAAATTCAAGCATACGAGGTAAATTGATTAGTTCTCTTTTTTGAAAAAAAGCTCAATTTATAATTATATGATTGTTCTTCATTTTAGAATGCTTATAAGTCGTTTGAAAATTCTACTGAGGCTAGCAGCGACTCAAAATCATTAAACCCTGAACTTGATGGAAAAGTAATTAATTTATTGATACTTATATGAGTTTCTTTATAACTGTACAATTTTTTCTATAAAAGTTAAAAGGACTCCACGAAGGTCTTCAAGCGGAAAAATCTTCCCGAAGTGATTTGGAAATGTATGTAGCAGTATTGCAAGGTCAAAAAGCTACGCTGCTATGCGATGCAGATGATTTAAGAAAGCAGTTGAGAGATGTGTGTCATTTAATGGAAAAGGAGAAAAGAGAACATAATGAACTGAAGCAAACATGGCAAATGGCGAATGATCAATTTCTCGAAACCCAAAAAATTCATGCAGAAGACATGAAAAGAATGAACGATATATTGACTATGGAGCAGCAGAGAATTTTAGCAGGTACTGCATTTTTTTCCATTGCATTTAAAATTTTTAAGTAAGATACATTTTAATCTAACTGAAATTATTAAATAGGAATGAAACGTGAGAGCAGAGAACAAAATCATCCAGCAAGTGTTGAAGCTGCAGGTTCTGAAAACAGTGGTAGCAATGTAATTTACCGTATTTATTTATTATATTTTTTCGCGTAAATTAGGTTTGAAAAGATCTTCTCCTATTTCTTTTTTGACATCACCCCATAGACGAAAGTCACCTTCACCGGCCAGACTTTCCGGAAGTTTTATGGAAAAATCTGCAGAAGATAAGATTGTCGAAGATATTTTAGCAGAAGTAAGTACAGTAAATTAGTTTTTAAATATCCTAGACTATAATAACACTGCATATTATATTGATCAAATTGAGCTAGCTTGAAATTAAATTTAAAATAAAATACAGTAAGGTAACTTATGTTTTTGTTGTTCAGAATGATCACCGAAAATCTCGTGAAAGTGTTTCGTCCGAAAGTGGTAATTTTACTAAATAAGTTGGATATTATTTGATAAATAATTTGATTTATAATAGATATAGGTTCCGATCATGATACGAAAGTGCAGATTACTTCCGTTGAAGAAAATAAATTACTTCCCAGTGAAAAAGAGTGGTTACAATTTCAAGACGAAGTAATTATAACAGCAAAGTTATTATTTTTTCTCTGTATATTTTATACGTGTTATTTATATACTGTAGTTAAAAAACGCCAAAGAAAAGCTTTCCCAACCATGTGACATGTGTGCCAATTACGAAACTCAATTACAAAAATCTCAAGACGTTGAACGAGATTTGAGAAAGGTGATTAAAACTTACGAACAATCAAACGAATGGCTAAAATCGGATTTAGAAAATGAGCAGCAAACGAGGAAAGGTTTGGAAGAGACTTTAGCTCGCAATGCCACAGAAGTACAAGATACATTGGCGGAAGTATATCGAAAAACGGATACAGCTGAAAAAACTTTAATTGAGCAAAAACAATTATTATCAACGACAGTACAAGAAACCAATAATCGGCTGAAAGAGCTGACTACAAATAGAGAAATTGTCGAAACCGAATTAAAAAAATTAAGGCAAGATAATGAAATTTTAATGGGTAAATATTTGGCAAATTCCAATCAACTGCAAAATGAAGCTATTGATTTACCCAACTCAGTTTCAGTAAGTTCTTTATTTTTAAAATGTGTATTTTGAAAAGCTAGCCTATAAATTAATAAGGTTATTACTTTTTAGGAATTGCAAGAAATGCACTTAAGGTTACGAGAAGATTTAATAGTTACACTCACCGCAAAACAGCACACAGAAGAAGTGCTGCGAAGCGAAATGTTGGTAATGAAAGAAAGGGCACAAGGAGAGCAGCAAATCCGAGAATCCACAGAGTCGATGCTGATGCAGGAAATTGATAATTTAAGACAAAACGTCGGGATTTTGGAAAGTATGAAATCAACATATGAGCAAGAGGAGAATAGGCGATTAGAAATGGAACAAAACTTTTCGGAATTGCAAAAAAAAAGTGCGGAGACCCAAGCCATGCACAAAACAATATTAAACAATTTGCAAAAAAAAGTTGAAGAAGGAGCAAAGGAAAAAGTAATTTGATTGTTTTAATTGCAGAAATAGTTTTCTTATTGACTTATTATACTGAAGGAACGATTAGAATTAGAAGTAAATGAACTGAAGTTTAAGCTTCATTCTCTGCAAAAAACGTTAGATAACGGAGAAAAAAATCAGAGAGATTTAGTAACATTAACTCAATCGCTGCAAGTACAATTGGACAGTATAAAGAAGGCGGAAGAAGAAAAGCAAAAGAAAGTTGATGAGGACATCAAAGAAAAAGTAAATCTGATTATTTATCGATATAATTATTATATATTCTAATAACTAAACACTTGTAATTTAGGAAAGACTGGAAGCTGAATTAAATGAATTAAAAACAAAAATATTTGAACTTCAAAATGACGGTCAACTGCAATGATAATTAAACTATTCTCTCCAGTGTTTCTAGTCGTTTCAATGATTTTTTAAGGTATGTAGCAAAATTATTTTAATATACAGCAAGTGATAAGCGAGTGCTTAATGCTAATATTTTGCTTAAAGCAAAATTTGATGACCGATCTTCATATGATTTTTTTTATGATTTTGCGATTATAAAATTTTTATTCGAACTATACACTAATAGCTGCGACTTTTAATAACCTACACCTTGGAATTAATTAACACATTTTCTTAATTGTACTTTAAGATTAATCTAATAACGGGGATTCTACTTATGCGATTGCTTTCGATAAATTTGTATTTTGCAAATCAAATTTTTTTAACATTTTTTTTTAATGAAAAGTTTTATTTCAAATTTAATCCAAATTCAAGATCAAAATGGCTTAACTTTCTCCAATGACCTCCAACGCCGCTCTACAGAAATGAATAAATTAAAAAAATGTTTATATTTAAAAATATTTTTTTTATTACTTGGCTTTTTCAATTTGTTGTTGCATTCGTTGCTTCATTGACTGGCTTATTGACTTGTTTTTTCTCTGTTCTTCCAATTCTTGAATGATGACTCGGTGACCGACAACGTTGTGGAATACTCTGATGTGCTTTCCAACGGCGACAACAACATAATTTCCAATCGGATCAAAAGCCACGTGATTAATTTGGCCGTCATTTTCGATTTTGCGTTCTTCTTTGCCGTTCAGCGTTGAAAAAAGTCGAAGTGTGGAACCGGAAGTTATCGCCACCACACGCGCATCTAAAGACAGAACAATCTTTGCCGGTCCCTGCAATAACACGTTGACGCTAAAGAGTAAGTGGGGTTCTTGTCCTTTCTCAAATTCAACTAAAAACGTATATATCATGGCGTTAGGAACTTTATTCGTAATAACTTTTGCTATCGTTTTAGTCAAAGTCGAGCGAGCGCATTTTTTAAAAATTTAAAATCATTTGAAAAGATGTCAAAAACCTAGTGAAACTTATTGGGAAATACAGTACAGTGCTGTAAATGAGGGGGAAAGGGTCGAAATATGAACTTCTCTGTAATTCATTGACACTTTAAAGCAATCTGCCATAGTGCGCTAGATTTCATTAAGTTTAATGAAATACAAAGGCAGGCGTATTAGGTTGCGAAATGGAATAACAAAAACATAATTATTGGATTATCGCGCTCGCTCAACTCATCAGCTGTAAATTATTATTATCGAAGACCTAGACTACCATAGGTCAACGAAACTATTCAAAAATGTTTTTACCGTTTGTATCCCAAAATTTCCAAGTCTTATCCTTGGATAGGGAAACCATTCTAAAGATATTTTAAAAGTAAAAATTGTATAAATTATTAATTTTAAATAAATTTTAAGTTTTAACCGAGATGAGTCGCTATTAAAAGCAAAGGATTCGACCCCGGCACTATGGCCTTTCAACTCGAAAGCTTTGCTAAGTTCTTTAAATACTCCAGTTTTATCGAACACTACTTGCCATACTTTCACATCGGATGTGAAACCTTGGAAAAAACGAGGTCCAAAATTATGATGTGATTAGACATTATAGAAATACTGTATGTTAATTTTATACCACTGGAAGCGACAAACCGACCGCAAGGTGACACATCCGCGTGGTAAACGTCAACTTGACGAGTATCAATCGATGTTAAAATTTCACCCTTGATGCTCCAAATAACTAGTTTAGTGTCGGAAGAACAAGTCAATATAAATTTTCCATTGCTAGCAATTCCAAGACCAACTAATTCTCCCTTGTGATGCTAAACAACAAAATATGGTAAATAAAAATATTTTTTGCTTGCATCCAATATAAAATATCGCATTGGTTCATATATTTTCCGAAACCTTTGGGTTTTGATATCGATACTATATTTACCGTAAAAACAATAATTATTATAGCTTCGAGGAAACATTTAGCGGCTAATAGTTTGGATCGAAGAGCTCAGTTCGGCATTAATTAGTTGAATGTAATAATTAACAAAATTGTTACCTGGGGAAATATGACAGCTGGAACTGCTTTACCCAAATTCCCGTCCGCTAACTTGGTGACTTTGTAGACTTCTAAACTTTTGTCCATGGCGCGATTCAAGACGAGAGCTCTAGAAGGAGAAAAATATTATATGAAAGGATTTGTCAGACCTAAAAATGTAAATAAAAAAAGAAATATCTACTTGGAGTCGGGACTCCATCGCACTTTGGTCCCGTAATCTAATTCGATGTTGGTCCTTGCGACTCGGTGATTTTTCTCGTGAAAATCTTTTACATGCCATAGCATCAATGTTCGGTCTGCAATTATTCATACGGTAAGCTTCACTACTTTTTAAATTGTAAATAATTTAACTAAAAATTAATCTATCCATTTTCGAAAATGATTTTAGTGCTGAATTGCGAACGAACACGAATGTTATTCGACACGTAACAATACAAAATAACGATGACTCATAATAATTATTATTGTTAGTCATACAACACACGTGTAGTATTGCGTCTTAGCAAAGCAAATATTAATATCGCAAACTTACGCATTTCACCCGCAATTCAACACCACCAAGGAGCAAGAGGAGCCTTATTTAAATAATTACCCTATTTAAAACAAATTAAGAAAAAAAACCCTTAGAAATTGTTTTATCAATAAATTTAATGATTGACAATAATTATTAAAGCGATTATTTACAGATGATTATGTGAAAATAGATGAAAGTCAAGTAAAGAAACTACAAAAAAATGAGATGCGTTCAATAATTTAAATGTTTAAAAAAGTGGAAGTGAAAAAAAAGTATTCTTTATTAAAGAATAGGTTTTATGTCTTCGTGTAACTTCCACATAACCAGTTCTAAACACGATTTCGCATCTTCGTGACTGTCGTGGGTATCGACTTGAATATCTTTGTGAAGAAAAGTGGCGACGAGCGATTTTAAGGATCTGCGAAGAGGAAGCCCGGTTCGGCAAGGAAAAAGGGCCGCGGTGTCCACTACAGTTGGATGTAGAAGTTTCAACGCGGCAAAGTCATTTTCCAAAGCGTGTCCTATTATTATACTATGGCTATTCAACATGTACACCAGATCTGCTTGAACATTTCTCAAATTTTTATCGACTCCAACAAAGTCTTTGGCCGTCAGTCCGCTGAACCTCGTATTATAATCGATTATCGGCGAGGAAGGCAGTACAAACTCATCATAAACCACGGTTCCGTCAACGCTTAACATCGTGACTCTCCCAATTTCTAAACCGTTTTTCGTGAAACACATTTCGCAATCCAGCGCGTAGATCCCGTAATTTCCGTCTACCCTATACATTTTCGGAGGAGTTGTTTTCACGAACCCGTTAATTAGTCCTCTTTTCTTCTCATCAAATACGTGGATCGGATTTTCTGTGCATCCGCCACATCCGGCGTAACCGAAACAACAATCGTAAACGGGTGGACCGTCGGTGTAATGATCCCGCTTCAGCTTACCGAAATGGTAATAACACACGCTGCTATTTTCTCTATCATCATCCTCGCTTTCACTCGAGTTGGTACTTTTACTTTCGGCATCTTCGTTTTTGACGTGGAACTGCGCGGAACACCGACAACATTTTTTCATATTCGATTTCGGTTCCAGAAATTGATTCGGTCTGGAACTTTTAATGAAAGCTTTCCCGGGCTGACCCATAATTTCCATCGGATACTCGTGTTCGATCATCTTTTGCAGGTTCATCGTATAGTTGATGAGAATAAGTTGGTACAGACTTGCCTCGGAAAGTCTTTCGTCCCACGTTATGGGCCCAGGGGGTCGCGGTTGCAAGGAGACCATGGCTGCTGGAGAATGAAAGTCGCTGTAGTAAGTCACCCGAGGTAAACACAGCATGGCTTGAGAACCGCTCAATGATTTCCTATTCTTTTTCTTTCGATTTCTTTTTCTCTTCGGCGAAGGCGGCGACGAGGACACTGGAGAAGTAGAAGCTGATGTAGGCGGAGAAGACATTTTCTTAGAGATGCCAGCAGAAGAAACTTTGAGAGAGAAAAAGCCATCATGCAGAAGCAGCACAATCTCCACATTTACAATACAATAATTATATATAAGCTACAACTTTTTTTTTTAAAAAAAAACTTTTTCTGAAAGTATAGGTCTAATGTTATAATATTTAAGTGTGAAACAGCTGTCAGCTGTTTATGTTTTTAAACAATATTATTGTAGCTTCGCAGCTACTCTAGAAACAATTTTGGTATTAAACAAGGCTCTCGCTTGTTTTTGTTTAGTTTTTTTTTCTTTGATACTATCAATAATAATTATTAATACAATACTCTAACAAGTGTTCATCACGTGAGAGCTCAAAAATTAATAATTAAGGTCATGATAGTAACCCATAAAAAAAAATTAAAAAATCCTAAGTTACTTTAAAAGTAAACATTACAGTTTTTTTAAACTTTCATAAAAAAAAATTATTTAAACTGTAATATTTATTTTTTTTTTAAATAAAAGAAAGAAAAAGTAACTAGTAATAAATAGCTTACCTTCGGCAACTGAAGCTAGATATTTGGAGTTGGAATTATAATCGAAATCCAGTACGATATCGGTATGAGTTTTGAGGCCAGTGTGCATCCAAGGGTGGGAGAAACTCTTTTGATTCCCAGCGCTGCTTTGTGCGTGGTTTTTAGTATTGGTTGTAGCGCCTCGTGCTCCTTGTTGTTGTTTCTTCTTGTTTTGCGTCGATGACGATTGCGCTTTCTCAATTCCAGTTGGCTGCTTGCTTCGACTATCGGTTAGCGAACCTGTTTAATAAAAAGCAAAACAAGGTCCTTCATTTATAGCTACACATCAGGTCATGTGTGAGTCACATTGTGCGCCAGGGTCAAAGACATGAATCATTTCAATTTTGTTAAAATATTATTATACACCTGAACTCAAATCAAGCATTGCACCTATAAGAGCGTTTGTTTTTCAATGATAACGCGAACACAATATTATTGTGATAGCTAAAAATATACATTTTCAAACACTTGCGGGAGGTTAATGCTATAGATACGTTCAAATATTTTTAACTTACCATAAACAATTATTACGTTTCGACAACAAGTATATTTTATCTGGATCGTAATTAGTTTTAGTAATTAGCAAATGATAATTTCGAAACCGGGATAAAAAAGACGATTAAATCGTTATCCGGATTTAAAAATAAACTTACCGATTTATTGCTAGGTAGTAATTATTATTACCGATTCGTGAATTTTCTTATTTGTTTTAAAACTAGAACCGGACTCGCAACAGGGCCTAATCTCGACCACGTGCTACAGTAGCAACAAAAAAGTTAACGTGGTAGTAAACTATTTTGAAACAACTGTACCAACAAAATGTAACCTTCAACGTGGTCGACTGTGTACGTTACTTATTCCCAAAAATAGTGTGGCTCGCTAAAAGTATGAAATTATTTTAACGCGCTGACCCAGTTCAATTTCGGCTTTTGTAGTTTCTTTTCTTCATTTAGCCATTGATTTAATTCAAGTTCAAGATCAGGCGCACATTATTACGATAACACACAGTATACAATATGAATCACGTCTTACCAGAATTTTTATTTTTCTTCTTTCCCTGATTGGCATTATCCTGATTTTTACTCTGAACGTAGCTCTTGACTATCCACGCGCAAAGTAGAGTTAGAATGACTGATGGTACAGCTAAAATAAAAACTTGATTAACTACGGTAAAACCCTCCTCTTGCGTCATTTCACGTTCAATTCTGTTCTTTTCCTCAGAATTTATCCGGCACTAAACTAGAAACTTTGTGTAAAACCACCCTCGGAAAAATTGAGTGTAAAGCGGGTCGAGCTATGCCAACGCAGACGAAAATTACATCATTTCCCGCGTCATTTCAACACACGTCATCAACACTTGCGATGACGTCGCGTACACTCCCTGCTTGCTTCGATTCACCTCGTGGGTAGGCCTACTGGTACTGTTTGTTTTGTCATCATCTTCAATTCCTTTTTCTCGGTAACTACGTAATATTTTCCGGTTGTTAGTCATCTTTTTTCTTTTTAATGAAATTATCATCAAGTCACAATAATAGCGCGTAATAATCAATTTTTATTTATTCGCCAGTGGTCTTTGTTTACATGTGCTTTTGAGTTCGGGGTTAACCAAATTCTTGGAATACCAAAAACAATATTGACCTTGGGTATATGACCTTGTAGAGTTTATAGAAGGGCGCTGTATGATTATAAACCCCTATGGTAGTTCAAAGAACGAGTTACCAAATCAGTCATGTACCTATTTTAAAAACAAAACGTTATGGTGAAAAAGATCATTACGTAAAAATTAGATAAACAGGTTAGAAAAAAATAAAAAGTTATCTACCGTATTGGTTTGAGCAATAGGTTTACATTTTTTGTTTTATTGAAATTTGTTAGTCAGCTGATTTAATTTATAAACCTAGTAAACAAGTAGATTTTTTAAAAAAAAGTGTGAAATTCTTGTAAATACTGCATCGCGGCATGTAATAATAATTATCTTGAATTGTTTATATTTTTTTTCACGTAATAATATGTGTACATTGAATTTTAATTTGTTGCAGACATTTTTATTTTTCACATAAATTTAAACAATTCTGGTTAAGAAATTTCTGTAATAGAATTTTTTTTAGCAGTGTATGCTTTCTTTACATGTACAATAGGCTACACTAAATTTAGTTCTTCGCATGCAATCTATGTACATGATTGTATATGCCCTCCACCATTTGATGAGTCTTAATTTGTTTATAAAATACACTTTAAGGTTGGAAATACAGTACCACATTAAATTTAATGGCTACATGTTAAATCATGCATGTCCAGCACAATTAAATCGGGCCATTTTCTGAATACTGTACATTCTTCAGCTGAAGCAGGTTTGTGGTCGGGTGATGCTTTTAAAAATCTTTGCCTTGAGGTATCCCCATATAAAAACGCGCTGTGAAATGTTATTCAGGAAATGGCCCAAATCCTGGTGGACATGTTTTAACATGTACTGTACAGCTAGTGAATGGTCAGGGATGAGTTGCATCCGTTCATAGAGAATGGTACAATGATCACGGCCTCTTTTTAACATACAGTGAAACCCGGATTTAATGATTCGCAAGGGACCGAAAAAAAATCACGCTATAAATCCGTGAAAATTGAGATTTTTTCGATTCAGAAAAACCTATACAGTATACAACAGTGTTGTTTTAATTAAAAGAGTTCAAAAGTTCAGTAGATTATTATTGGTTTATATACGATGCTGTATCTGGTGGTAGTGTGGTAAAAATTGTGGGATTAAAAAAGAAAAAAAAATCTTTGAAAGCAATTACAGTATTGTTCAAAAGAATTTTTTACCTCGCGCATGTCCCAGCGTACTATACAGTATCCAAAAATTTTGTCTAAAACAGCATGATTTTAAACTGGAATTTACGATCAGTTATTTATCAAAAAGTAATTACCGTATTTTGTTTATCAGCAAAATTTTTTGTTTTTTAAAAAATGAAGTTTATGCCCTTCACCCTGTAATACGTGCAAAAAAGTATTTATGAAACAAATTGAAAATAAAAATTAACTCTAAAACGAGATATCGATGTCACTATTTAGCCGAGTGTAGCAGACAACACGTTCAAACTAGCGAAAGTTTTGGTTCGAACATCCTCTTAAATCCAGTTTTTGCCGAAATGAATTAATACTGTACCAAAATAATACAGTAACTTCATTTTGGCGATGTTTAGAAAAATATTACAGTATACAATTTTGTATAATATTTTGATGAACATCGTTTGTTTTGTTTTGAAACTTTGCATCCAATGTAAAAACTTGCAACTCCGTATCAAAAATTTGTTCTTAGCAATTAAAATCAATCTCATATATCTCCTCCTAACTCAAAAATACTATGGTTTCCATAACTTCAAGTTGAAAAACCACAAACTCAAAAATAATTTATTTAATAACGTAAGGTGCCTAAAAATGGTTGCTTTTGCCAATATAAATTCATGTATAA
>JAQGAY010001390.1:0-14617 GCA_034698085.1 Polydesmus angustus | reverse complement strand
TAAACGTTTTTGAAATTCATCAAATAATTTCAGGATTTAGAAGAGTTTATGCAAAGCTCGAAAGATGACGGTGTGATTTATTTTTCATTGGGCTCAGTCACGAAAGGCGATTCGATGCCGGTGGAAATGAGAGATAAAATAATTGAAGCTTTCTCACAATTGCCTCAAAAAATTCTTTTTAAATTTGAACAAGATTTGAAAGATTTGCCAAAAAATATCAAATTGATTCAATGGGCCCCTCAACAAGATCTTCTTGGTAAGCGCTCGATGATTAAGTAAATGATTATAAAAATTTGATCCTACCAAATTTTAAAACTGAATTAGGACATCCAAAGATGAAATTGTTTATCAGTCACGGCGGGGGCGGTAGCACCGGAGAAGCTGCTTATCACGGATGTCCAATATTAGGTTTTCCATTAAGCGCCGAACAAATCGGAAACATGGCTCAGGCTCGAATGAGAGGTTTCGCTGAACATCTTGAATGGAGAACTTTCACATCTCAAGATTTATTAAGTCTTATTAAAAAAATGTTGAACGACGACAGGTGAGATAATACGGCACCGGTATCGTACACTTTTTTAGATTTATATTAAATCAGTTGTTTAAATTAACATTTAGCTACCGAACGAACGCGAAATTGGCCTCAACGCTGCTCCAAGACCGACCTGAACCACCAGTAGAAACAGCGGCCTATTGGATTGAATACGTAATTAGACACAAGGGAGCTCCGTTTTTAAAGAGTCGTGGAGCATCGAGTCTGAATTTCTTTCAGTACTTTTTAATCGATGTTTTTGCCGCTGTTTTTGGAATTTTAACCATTATCGGATTGATATTGGGTTGGATTTGTAAATATATTTGTAAGAAATTAGGATGCTGCAAATGGGGTTGTAAATTTTTTAGCTGTTGCGGGTTGGGCAAAAAATCAACCGTATCTAAAAAAATACCACAAAGAAAAGGAAAAAAACAAAAAACTATTTAGAAAATGAAAAAAAATTTTGGTAATAGAAAAACCATTAAGTCACTTTGGACTGAAACCACTGCTACCTCTTCCTCAATCTTAGCATAAAACCTCTTTTTTTTAAAAAAAAACAACAAACATTTGACTAAATTTTATAGTTCCGGCATATTGCATTTTTGAAAAATTTAAATCTTGTAAAAAAATTGTAAATTTTAAATTTCTTTAAATACTTTTGCTTCGTTTATCCAAGAGAAAATCGCGACTAATTAAATTTTTTTAAACATTAAATTAAATCTCAAAGCGTAAAATATTGTAGGCTACACTATCGTTATTATTAAAATTTAAAATTACAAATCATTATGTAAACAGTTTTGCCGATTTTAAATAAAGCAGACTCTGATAATCTTATTTGAACACTCAAATTGCATCGTCCCATTGGAACAGACAACACGGCTATTGCACTACCAGTAGTATAAAATATTATGTTACCTTCAATTAAGATAAGATTTTTATAAACATTACATTATTGTGAACGTTTTATATTTTGCATAAATATTATAACATCACACTAATTATTTACAATTCGTAATTTAAACCTCGCTATTAAACCTCGTATTTCATTGCTTTTACAAGCTTAATTTATCATAGCAAAGCACGTTAACATTCACCAATACATGCAATTCAAATGAAGAGTATAAAAAATTTGAGAAAGATAAATTCAATAGCAAAGTTTGCACCTATAGAACAGTCAACGATTGTTTAGTCTCAAGTACAGTACATGCCTGTTATCTTAAAGATTAAAAAAAAAAAAATAGCTGCAGTATTTAGATAAGATTAAATTACGGAACTGAGCGTGAGGGCAATAAATTACCAGGATTGACCTAGCAACGTATCATTCATAATATAATCTTTCTGAGTGCCGCGTTGGAAGCGATTCAACGTGGAGACAGTTTTGTCTCAATAAAATAATTTAAGAATGAATTCTAAATTAAGAAAAATTACTTTCGTTGCAATTTTATTTCTGATAGTTATTCAAGTGGCCAATTGCTACAATGTACTATTTTTATTTCCATTTGGAAGTAGAAGTCATAGGAATACTTTCGAGCCGGTGGCCACACAACTGGTCAAAAATGGTCATCAGGTAAAAACATTATTTTAATACCTTTACATTTACTCATAATAGTAACTATCACAGTAAATTTCAAACTGTAAAATTATAAGAATAAAATTAATATTCGTCCCTGCCACAACTTTTAATACTTTATCTGTGTGTTAAAAATTAAAATTAGAGAGATAGCAATTGGTTATTTAAAGTTCATTTCATAAAAAAAAAACGTTTTTTTAAAAAAAAATACTGTACCGTACCGATAATTTAAACAATCAACATTTTTATGTATAAAAATTCAAATAAATGCCCTATACAGTATATATCTATCTATAAAAATTATTTTTAAATAGCTAAATAAATACCATTTAACAATCATGCATTAAAAAAATTAAATGTTAACCACTTCTTTAATACTACAGTAAATTCAAGATCTAGCTTGTCCTATACATTTAAAGTATAAATATATTTGTCATAATTATACATGGTTTTATTTTAAATAATTTATAGGTGACTTTATTCGCATCCAGCAAAACTTCTAGAGAAGATGAGAAAGGCATCACTAATATATATCACGACGAAGGAGCCGAGTTCATGGCTAACCCCGATTTCAGCTTCTTCAAAGGATCGATGAGCAACATCACACGCTTAATGGAGATGTTGTCTAGATTCGGCATTCTAGCGGAATCATTCTACAGACATCCGTTTATTGCAGACATAGTGAAGGAACCGATTAGCCCAATAACTAAGAAACCAAAATTTGATATCGTACTGGTAGACACGGTTTTTAACGACTTTGCGTTGCCGTTAGCTCATCACATGGGAGTACCTAACATCCTATTTTCCCCAACGTTTTTGTTTGCTCCTCAAGCCATTCTGTTAGACATACCTTATCCGTTATCTTACATTCCAATAGGCATTGTTGATGCGAGTGAGCCAATGACATTTCTAGAAAGAGCTAAAAATTTATTTTTTGGAATGACATATCTTTTCATGCATTCGCAAAAGACACTGCCAGGATTTGATGCAGTAGTTCAAGAATATCTTCCAAATTCTCCGCCCATCACAGATTTAATTAAAAATGTGTCATTCGTTTTCACCAATAGCCATTTCACCACTCATCCAATTTCACCCAGCATGCCCTACTTTGTTGAACTTGGTGGTATCCACTGCAAACCGGCTAAACCATTACCCAACGTAAATAATATAAAATTTTTATAACTATATAAATATATTAAGAATTTCCTGCATTTATTATATAATTTTAGGATTTAGAAGAGTTTATGCAAAGCTCGAAAGATGACGGTGTGATTTATTTTTCATTGGGCTCAGTCACGAAAGGCGATTCGATGCCGGTGGAAATGAGGGATAAAATTATCGAAGCTTTCTCCCATTTGCCTCAAAAAATCCTTTTTAAATATGAACAAGATTTGAAAGATTTGCCAAAAAATATCAAACTGATTCAATGGGCCCCTCAACAAGATCTTCTAGGTAAGTTCTAATTCAATAAATACCTTACACTGAATTCTACCAAATTTTAAAATTAAATTAGCACATCCAAAGATGAAACTGTTTATCAGTCACGGTGGTGGAGCGAGCACCGGAGAAGCTGCGTATCACGGATGTCCAATATTAGGTTTTCCTTTAAGCGCTGAACAAATCGGAAATTTGGCTCAGGCCCGAATGAGAGGTTACGCCGAACATCTGGAATGGAGAACTTTCACTTCTCAAGAGCTATTAAACCTCATTAAAAAGATGTTGAGCGATGACAGGTGAAATAATAAGACAGTACTGTGCTCATTTTTAAATTAAATAAATAACTTTATTAAAAATTTAGCTACCAAACGAATGCGGAATTGGCTTCAAAATTGCTCCAAGATAGGCCTCAACCGCCGCTAGAAACAGCGGTCTATTGGATTGAATATGTAATTAGACACAAGGGAGCTCCGTTTTTAAAGAATCGTGGAGCATCGAGTTTGAATTTCTTTCAGTACTTCTTATTAGACGTTTTTGCCGCTGTTTTTGGAATTTTAGCAGTTGTCGGATTGACATTGTGTTGGATTTGTAAATTTATTTGTAGAAAATTAGGATGCTGCAAATGGGGTTGCAAGTTTTTGAGCTGTTGCGGATCTAATAAAAAATCTCCAGGCTCGAATAAAGCAATAAAAAACAAAGGAAAAAAACGAAAAACTAATTAGAAAAATCAAAGCAGAAAAAATTACTGTTATATTTTTTGCCCAATCTTAACATTTATCGCTGTAATAGTCGTTGCAAATTTTAAATTTCATCAAAGGATTTTGCTCTCTTTATCCAATAAAATATCATAACAGAAAAAAAAGTTATACAAAATAGGAATATTAAACCAAAATCTAAATAATTTAGCAACGTTATTTCAATAACGCCATTTTTAATACTGTACTGTATTTAATAAAAACTGAATTATTTTGCCATTATAGATTTATTGCGACCACCTTTCAAAGCCATTTCTATTAAATTAATAAACAAAAAAACATCATTTTATTACTAAACTGATAATTTTGTTTAAAAAAAAAACTCTTTAAGGAGCAAAATTAAGAAAAATAATTGATTGTTGTGAAGTCTTATCTACAATAATTACTACCGGTATTTCACTCAGTACGCTACCCCCATTACCCTCTCGAAATCTAAACCTCTATTTACATAGAATCGGAAAAAATGGACATCAAACGATATAATTATCCACCGTTTACAACAAAGGGAAAACACAACTAAAAGATTCACAAGAAAAGACAGAAATAACAACATGGTATAATAAAATGCAGAATATTAATTATTGTTACAACAATTAAATCGCATATCGTAAAAAAAGTAGCAACTATCATTATCGGTACTATTAAAATTTCAAAATGCAAATCTTAATTTTAAATACAGTAAGGCTTTTAACACTAATAATTTTATTTCAAAATCCTAATAAATATTTTATAAATATAAAAGGAAGAGCTTTCTGATAAATAAATTTAATGCTGATATTAATAAAAAAAAAATAAAACGAGCAAAAAGAACAGCTTTGACAATAACAATGACTGAATAAGTTAAAATACAAGTATTTGCTACCTTCAATAAAAGAAAATTAACGGTAGATTAAGATAAGATAAAAAGACAATAAATTAATTAATTTTTGAAGCTTACGGTATCGTTCGTAATATAACTTTAAAGTGTTCCGTGCTGGCATACAATTCAACACGGAAACACTTTTCTTACCTCGACAAAATAACTTAAAATGAATTTCAAATTAACCAAAATCACTTCAGTTGCAATTCTATTAATGACAATTATTCAAGCGGCTAATTGCTACAATATACTTTTCCTATTTTCGTATGGAAGCAAAAGTCATAGGCATGCTTTCGAACCAGTGGCCAAAGAACTGGCCAAAAGAGGTCATCAGGTAAAACACTTTCATGCTATTTATTTAATACTCGGGCAAACTTTAGTACAAGTGAAACCCGCTTATAGTGCGATTTAGGGGACCGAAAAAAATTTACACTACAGTATAAGCAGGATCGCACTATAACCGGGAAATGCTAAAAATGTAATTAAAAAGGTTTTCTAGGGAAATGAAACATTTACTCAAAAATATTTTTTTTACTTAATTTTTTTGGCCTTACTTTACATGCATACTGTAATTGGCACAAAAAAACTGCTCACAAAGTTCACAATTTTTAAAATTCCTATATTTGAAATAAATTTAAAAAAAAATTATATTTAGTGGAGCGCACTATAAGCGAGCCTATTATACAGGATTTTAGTCCCTGGAGACCCAAATATGGTCGCACTATAAGCGGGGCGCACTGTAAGCGGGTTTCACTGTAATTGTACTTTTATTTGTAAATGTCTGTTTAATTCGTTTTAAAGGTAACTTTGTTTGCGACCAGCAAGGCTTCTGGAGAAGATGTGAAAGGGATTACCAACATACATCACTCCGAAGGAGCAGAATTATTTTATGACCCCGGAATGAGCGCTTTCAAAGGATCTTTAACCAACTTAACGCGATTAAAGGAGAAGTTGAGTATGGTCAACGATCTTGCCCGCTCCTTCTATAAGCATCCGTTTATTGCTGACTTAGTTAAGCAACCGATTGACTCGAAAACCCAAAAGCCGAAATTCGATATTGTGATTGTAGACATGGTTTTCAACGACTTTTCATTGCCATTAGCTCATCACATGGGAGTGCCCAACATCTTATTTTCCCCCACTTTTCTTTTGGTAATGCACGCCTGGCTGATGGACATACCTTACCCAATATCTTACATTCCAATCGGAATAGTTGATGTGGGTAAACCGATGAATTTTTTTGAAAGAGCTTACAACACTTTTTATGCAATTTCCTATTTGAGAATATTTTTCCGAAAGTCAATGCCAGAACTCGACGAAGTAGTACGGGAATTTCTGCCTCAATCACCTCCCATTGCAGATGTAATCAAAAATGTGTCATTCGTTCTCACCAATAGCCATTTTACCACTCACTCAATTTCACCCACCATGCCATACTACGTTGAACTCGGGGGTATCCACTGCAAACCGGCTAAACCATTACCGAAAGTCAATTCAATGATACTTTTATACTTAATTAAATATTTTCTAAATTTATTACGTAATTTTAGGATTTGGAAGAGTTTATGCAAAGCTCGAAAGATGACGGTGTGATCTATTTTTCTCTGGGCTCAATCACTAAAGGCGATTCGATGCCGGTTGAAATGAGGGATAAAATTATCGAAGCTTTCGCCCAATTGCATCAAAAAATCCTTTTTAAATTTGAGCAAGATTTGAAAAATGTGCCAAAAAATGTCAAGCTGATTAAATGGGCTCCGCAACAAGATCTCCTTGGTATTTTCTCACTCATTACATTTTTAGAAACTTATATGATTCTATTAAATTTTAAATTAGCTCATCCAAAAATGAAATTGTTTATCAGTCACGGTGGAGGACTGAGCACTGGAGAAGCTGCTTATCACGGATGCCCAATATTAGGCTTTCCGTTAAGCGCCGAACAAATCGGAAACATGGTTCAAG
The DNA here is from genome assembly GCA_034698085.1 of Polydesmus angustus. Classification (NCBI taxonomy): domain Eukaryota; kingdom Metazoa; phylum Arthropoda; class Diplopoda; order Polydesmida; family Polydesmidae; genus Polydesmus; species Polydesmus angustus. The sequence continues at coordinate 7,505 of JAQGAY010001390.1, read as the reverse complement.
CCCGAATAAAAGGTTTCGGCGAGTTTCTTGAATGGAAGACATTCACTTCTCGAGAACTATTAGATCTCATTAAAAAAATGTTGAATGATGACAGGTGAAATCATACAATTATCTTAATCGGTTAAATTAAATCAAATTTACTTTAATTAACTTTTAGCTATCGAACGAACGCGGAATTAGCATCAAAATTGCTTCAAGATCGACCTCAACCGCTGGTGGAAACAGCGGCCTATTGGATCGAATACGTAACTAGACATAATGGAGCTCCGTTTTTAAAGAGTCGTGGAGCATCGAGTCTGAATATATTTCAGTACTTTTTAATCGACGTTTTGGCCGCTGTTTTTGGAATTTTAACCATCATCGGATTGATATTGGGTTGGATTTGTAAATATACTTGTAGGAAATTAGGATGCTGTAAATGGGGTTGTAAGTTTTTGGGCTGTTGCGGATCGGATAAAAAATCAACCGTTTCTGGAAAAATGACTATAAACAGCGCAAAAAAACTAAAAACTAAATAGAAAAACTAAAAAATATGGACGAAAAAACTCCTTATTTCGTTATTAACAAAATAACAATACTCTTCTCACCTACCTCATTTATTTATGAATGACATTATAGAAACCAATTAAAACTTATTCACTAACATTTAAAAAATTAATACCGGTATATTAAAAAAAATGTAAAACCGGTATACAGTGTATTTAAAAAAAAACTATGCAAAAAAATGCAAAATAAGAATTGTTGTTAATTTTCTTATAATAATTATCCTATTGTAAGTTTCAATTTAATATTATGTAGGCTACAGTAATAAAAATAGTCATAAGCATTTACATATGGCCTACAGTTGTATTAGAATAATAATTAGATAGTACATGCTTGGAATAATATAATTAGGATTAACCGTAAGTAAAAGTAGTAATTTTCACAAAATGTCAATAAAATCTGTTAGAATTATCAAGTTAACCTGATGTTTTAACGTAAACGGTTAGAGTTCAAATAGAAAAAATTGCACGGCGAATTGAACAACCTTGTAACAGATTATGATTGTTTCATCTTAAGTACTACGAGTATAATTATGTTATCTTTGACTGAAAAATTAAATGAAGTATTGAGATAAGGTTAGATTACGTAACTGAGGGTAGTACTGACTACTTAAGTTACAAGATTCATGAATCGTGATATAGCCAAACAGGCTTACTAGGTGTCGTGTTGGAAGCTATTATTATCAACGCCTGTTATTATACGCGATTTAACGAGGAAATATTTAGATGCCGGCAAAATAACCTAGCAAAATGCATGCAAAATTAACCAAAATTACTTCCATTTCAATTTTATTGCTGATAATTATTCAAGCAGCCAATTGTTACAACATACTATTCTTATTTCCATTTGGAAGCAGAAGTCATAGGCATACTTTCGAACCGGTGGCCAAAGAACTAGTCAAAAGAGGTCATCAGGTATTTTAATAAACTTACATTCTAGTACCTTAATGATATTGGCTGTATAATCACCTAAATTAAAATCATTATTCGTTCAATCTAATAAAGTCTAGACTAACATTATCGAGAATAATATGCCGGTATTTAAATATTTATTTCATAAATCTCAAAGGTAACCTTATTCGCATCCAGCAAAGGCGAAGATGAGAATGGCATCACCAATATTCTTCACACCGAAGGAGCTGAATTTTTCAACAACCCCGAGCTCAGTTTCTTCAAAGGAACTATGACCAACTACACGCGTGTATTGGAGAAGTTAAAATTAGTCAATGATCTTGCACGTTCCTTCTACAAACATCCGTTTATTGCAGACTTAGTTAAAGAGCCAATTAACCTGAAAACCGGAAAGCCAAAATTCGATGTCGTTGTGATAGACATGCTTTTAAATGATTTTACATTACCATTGGCTCATCACATGGGAGTACCCAATATCCTATTTTCACCTTCTTTAATGCTTTTTGTTCACGCCTTTCTGTTGAACATACCTTTCCCATTATCTTACATTCCCATAGGCATTGTTGATGTAAATGAGCCAATGACATTTTTAGAAAGAGCTTACAACACCTTTTATGGAATTTCATATCACATGTTGTTCCGCAAGTCAATTCCAGATCTTGACAGAGTAGTTCAGGAATTTCTCCCAAAATCTCCTCCCATTAGAGATTTAATCCAAAATGTGTCATTCGCTTTGACCAATAGCCATTTTACAACCAGTGCAATTGCACCCTCAATGCCTTATCACGCGGAAGTTGGTGGGGTCCATTGTAAGCCAGCCAAACCCTTGCCAAAAGTAAATTCATAATCTTAATTTAATTTTGCGTATGATATAAATAAAACCTTTTCTAATTCCAATAAATAATTTCAGGATTTAGAAGAATTTATGCAAAGTTCAAAAGGCGACGGTGTGATCTATTTCTCACTTGGTTCGTTCACTAAGGGCGATTCGATGCCGGATGAAATGAGAGACAAGGTTATCGAAGCTTTCTCACAACTACCTCAAAAAATCCTTTTTAAGTTTGAACATGATTTGAAAAACTTGCCAAAAAATGTCAAACTGATTAAATGGGCCCCTCAACAGGATCTTCTCGGTGAAGTCTTTTTCAATCAATTATATATATTAAACACAATGTTGATAAATTTTAAAACTAATCAGCACATCCAAAAATGAAATTGTTTATCAGTCACGGTGGAGGATTGAGCATTGGGGAAGCTGCGTATCACGGATGCCCAATATTAGGTTTTCCGTTAAGCGCCGATCAAATTGGAAACGTGGCTCAGGCTCGAATGAAAGGTTTCGGCGAATATCTTGAATGGAAAACATTCACTTCTCAAGAGCTATTAAACCTCATTAAAAAGATGTTAAACGACGACAGGTGAAATAATACTGTGCTTATATTTAACTTAAAATAAAATTAAAAAAATGCCTAAATCGACGTTTAGCTACCAAACAAATGCGAAATTAGCCTCAAAACTGATCCAAGATCGACCTCAGCCGCCGGTGGAAACAGCGGTCTATTGGATTGAATACATTATTAGACACAATGGAGCTCCGTTTTTAAAGAGTCGTGGAGCGTCGAGTCTAAATTTGTTTCAGTATTTCTTAATCGACGTCTTTGCCGCTGTTTTTGGAATTTTAGCTATCATCGCATTGATATTGGGTTGGATTTGTAAATATATTTGTAAGAAATTAAGATGCTGCAAATGGGGTTGTAAGTTTTTGAGCTGCTGCGGATGTAGCCAAAAAACAACAGTCTCAGGAAAAACACCAAAAAACAAAGGAAGAAAGCGGAAAACTAATTAGAAAAATGTAAAAAAAAAAAATTATTGGTATCTATTATTTGCTTAATAAAAAACTACAGTAAATGCAAATGTCTTGCTTCGATTGTAATTCGCTTTGAGTGACAACTCGTTTGACTAAATTGTTTGATTTATTGAGTAGTAGTTTTTGTTATTAATTATTATTTTGTAATTTAATAAGGTAAACAATTATTTTATTTTCTAAACATTTCCACCCACTAACATTTAAAAAATAAATAAATCATCAATAATGTTCAACTTGATAAAGTTAGACCTATGCCTGCATACCACCTTGTCACTTCAATTTTTAACTACCGTAGTACATGTACAGCTCATAAACAAGTAAATAAATACTGTATTTACCATTTAGTATACATTAAAATAGCTTTAATCTCGGTATCATTTTAGATATTTATTTCGCTTGTTCAAAATATAACTCACTTTTTCAGAGGGAGATTCGATGCCGGATTGTATAAATATCAAAACACAAATTTACTGCAATGTGTTCCAACCTGTGAAGCGTAAGTCTTCAAATGATTGTCAAACGTTATAATAAATAGTTATTACTGGTATATTAAACAAATTTTGAAAAATTTTTTAGAATAAACTTTTACTTAAGTGTCACGTGTATTCTAGGTATTGTAAAATGCACCCTTTAACCCTTAAATAAATTTAACCTACAACCATTTCTATGTCACAAAGCTATCCCACACTTGTGATAAAAATAATTATTGGTGATAAAACGTAGACTTTGTCTGCATTTTTCAAAAGATTAGATTGTTCAGCTCCACAGGCTCAAGTTCGACAAAATATGAGATGAAAACACTCGCAAATTGAAATCGGGAAAATGTATTCGAAATGTGTCAAAATTACTTTCGCTGTTATTTTGCTATTGACCATCGTTCAAGCGACCAATTGCTATAATATACTTTTCATTTTCTCCTTTGGCAGCACAGGCCATCGCCATGCCATTGAGCCATTAGCCAAAGAGTTAGTTAAAAGAGGGCATCAGGTATAGTCTACTGCTACATTTTTTTTTAAAAAAACCTTCAAAAGTAAATTATTTAATAAAAGTACCGTATTAATTTTTATTATTTTTAAGGTGACATTATTTTCATCAAGCAATGCAACCAAAGAAGAAAGAGGAATCACCAACGTGTTTCATTCTGATGGAGTGGATTTGTTTGCTGATTCCAAAGAAAGCTTCGAAATGGAATCGAAGAACATATTTGCTAGAGTAGTTGAAGCTTTCAATTTAGTGCGTGACCTGGGTCATTCTTTCTATAAGCATCCATTTATCACCGATTTGGTGAGTGAACCGATATATCCAAAAACAAACAAGCCAAAATTTGATATCGTTGTGGTCGACACGATTTATAATGATTTCGCCTTGCCCATCGCTCATCATTTAGGAGTACCAAATATTTTATTTTCGCCCACAATAATTTTTGTCACCCAAACCTGGTTTATGGATATACCGGTGCCCATATCTTACGTTCCAATTGGAGTGCTCGACGTCAAAGAACAGATGAATTACGTTGAAAGAGCGAAAAACCTTTTCTCTTTCGCTTCATACATGGCCTTATTTAAGCGCTATTATTTTCCTCAATTAGATGAAGTAGTTCACGAAGTTTTCCCAAAATCGCCTTCCATCACCGATTTGATCAAAAATGTGTCTTTTATAATCACCAATACTCACTTTTCCACCAACGTCATATCACCTACAATGCCATATTTTGTCGAAGTAGGTGGAATCCATTGCCACCCAGCCAAGCCCTTCCCAAAAGTTAGTTTATTTCACTTTATCAAAAAACTCGTTGTCTCAAATAATTTTTTTTTTAAATCTTGAAGAATGCCCAATAGAAAAATTTATTTAATAACATTTATAATTTATTTTTGAATTTTAGGACTTGGAAGAATTCATGCAGAGTTCGAAAGACGATGGTGTCATTTACTTTTCTTTGGGTTCATTTACACAGAGCGATTCGATGCCTCGTGAAATGAAAGATAAAATAATTGAAGCATTTTCACGACTACCTCAAAAAATTCTATGGAAATATGAAAAGGAATTAGATAACTTACCAAAAAATGTTAAGTTAATAAAATGGGCGCCACAACAAGATCTTCTGGGTAAGTCCTCAAAATATTATTTAATATAAATTACAGTTAGACTTTTGTCACGTTGGGAACACTTAGTTAACAAATAATTAGATGGGAAAGGGGACTCCCATTCAAATTACTTATAGGTGCACGAGCACTTACAGGGGTTACATTCTGGTCTCTCGAGGCTCCCTCAAAAACCTCAGGTTAATGAAGATGGGATAGCAAAAACCAAATCAACAACGATAAAATATAAATCTGGTCCAATTGTTTAGCCCATCCAAAGCTGCGATTGTTTATAAGTCATGGCGGTGGATTAAGCATCGGAGAAGCGGCTTATCACGGGTGCCCAATTCTCGGCTTTCCTTTACGAGCGGAACAAATGGGAAACGTGGTCCAAGCAAGGAACAAAGGTTTCGGAGAATTTCTCGATTGGAAAACATTCACGTCTCAACAGTTATTCGATCTCATTACCAAAATGATAAAAAATCACAAGTACAACCCATTTTCCTATTATTTCTAATTACTACATGGTTACGAAAGCTTTTCATTTAATTTAGTTACCGATCGAGTGCTCAATTGGCCTCCGTTTTACTCAAAGACCGACCTCAACCACCTGTTGAAACGGCTGCATATTGGATCGAATACGTGACCAGGCACAACGGCGCACAATTTTTAAAGAGTCAAGCGAAAAATTTAAATATTTTTCAATATTTCTTAATCGATATTTTTGCCGCCTTCTTAGGCGTTTTAGCAATCATTGCATTACTTTGCTGTTTGGTATGTAAGTGTATTTTCCGAAAATTCGGTTGCTGTAAAAATGATTGCGGATTTTTAAATTTCTTCAACGGTTTTTGTTTCAATACAAAATCGAAAACAAATAAAAAAATCACAAATAAAAAGAAAATAAAACAAAAAACTAATTAAATTTTATAAATAAATACCTATGTATAAAATGTAATTAATTTTTTTTCCCCGATCACAAGTTTCAATAGACCAATAAAAGTTTTAAGTTTGATTCTTAAAATTAAGTTTACAATATAAACCCCAAAAATCTAATTTATCTAATAATGATTAAAATACCTCTATAAGCTAAATAGTTTTAAAAAAATGAATTTTGTATAAAGAAATGAATGTCTCAATCAAAATTAAAAATTAATCATAAATCACTCTGCGGGCCATATTGACAACCAATAAATTTCCGCGGGCGCCACAAAAAATAAAAATCAGAGGCTTTATTAAAAAAAAAATAGAACCTAAATGTAAAATTATCGTTGTAGGCCTACATGTACTAATAATTTCTATACGGTAGGTTAATGTTAATCCGAGTCATTAGACTCACACAATAGTAATCGATTGAAAGCCGCGCAGTTATTTGTTTACCGCGTTTCTATGGTAACTTAAACCATCGTTCTTAAATTTCCAACCAACAAACAAAAACATGCATTGGCCAAAAAATATTTTTCGAAAATTCAGCTAAAAAATATGTGTTCGAAAGAGACGAATGAAAGTCTTCCCGCCATCGTCAGGGGTCCTACTTGGGTGAGCATGGACGGTCAGACGGCCCCTCTCCCCGGCTCCACTGACGTCTGTCTCCTACAATTTCAATTCCCCGGATCAGTCAATGTTGGTATTGGTAATAATCAAATTTTAAAAACAATTATCAATTGAATGCGTTTTTCGATAGGTTCAATCGATTCGATTTAAAAACAATTACGCTCATTCGATCTGCGTGAAATCCCGCGCCTTCAGTCTCAACTTCGAAGCGGCAGCTGAAAGTTGCAACTTAAACGAGCATTTTCTTAACGGAACGCATGCCGAGAGCTCATCGTCCTTCGGCCAAATATCCACCGAAATCAATCACCAAGCCAAAATTCCGTGGGAGATAGGAATCAAGAAAAAAATTCTAATGCCGCACCCAGAATTCGAAGATGGCAGTCAAAATTTCTTCCAAATTCAGGCGAACGAGGTAACGGATAAACTTACCGTATTACAGCACCTATACCGGCATGCCGTTATAATTGAAGTGCCGGTATATTCGAATATACCTGCATGCCGTTATATTCGAAAAAAAACATTCGAAATTTTAATTTACCCTGATAAAATTTG
>JAQGAY010001389.1:0-14620 GCA_034698085.1 Polydesmus angustus | reverse complement strand
TATTTTGAAACCGTGTTATTTCAAATTCGTGTAAAAACAGTATTAGGTGTATTAGAAAATGCCTAATTCTAAAAAAATTTAACTCACGGAATGTAAACAAAACTTTCATGATATTCTGGTAGCAACAAAATATTAAGATAAAAATAAATTAATACGAGATTTATATATAATTATGTTAACGGACCAATTTGAGTAAATAATAACAGTGAATTACTGTATAGTAATTATACAGTGAAATAATTAAATCTTAAAGACACATTGTCAAGAAGATTATTATTTTTAGCAATTAACATTATGTGGTGGATTCTTTCTACCGCAGCCTACACCGACTATACTACATGCAGTAAATAAATTTTATCAATCAAATTACACGGTATCCGTAAAAAAAAATATACCCAACTGAATTTTTATTAAATCCTTTTAATAATGTAAAAATATTTTAACGACACACGGACAAATTTTACTTTAATCACTTTTTTTATCATTAAATTTTTCATTTTCATTTCATTTTTTTCAACCCTAAAAAGTCTTTTAAGTAAAGTTTTTCCATGTGGCATTAAAATATTTTACATTATTAAAAAGATTTAATACAAATTCAGTTGGATACGATTTTTTTTACGAACACCGTGTAGGTATTATTTACATTAATTTTGATATCAGCTGATATCTCGTTTAACTTCCAATTCGCTTCTAACACTAATTCGTCATTACATATAACGAACTGATAATAATTAATAAGTCAATTTGATAATCAATACTTCGTAATAATAATAATAATTATATAATATTTTTTCACCCCCTAAGTCAACGTTTAAAAAAAATACGCTTTTTCCCCCTATTTAAATATTTGCTAATAAATTTGAACATTTTATCAGCAAAAATAAATCTTAAATAACGTTTGCATTGGCAAATGACAACCATAAAAAAATGAAAATGCTTTAGTCTAAGCAATTATCAACCAATTTGTAAATAGAGGGAATAATAATAATAAAAAAAACACACCACCAAAAATTAAAAAAAAATACCATAAAAAAATTTTTTTTTTTTAACATTTAAATAGGGAGCAGAAAATCTTTAACATAGGGTAAGGATAAAAAATAAAAAAAAAAAACTCTCCCCTTCATTTCAATTCTCCCCTTAGTTCGCTCTAATCTGCCCAGATCCTTCAACTTACCCTCTCTCCTCCATCAAGCTCGCATTTTTTTACACTTTTTTAAATAATAAAAAAAATAAAATAAAAAAAAAAGAACGTGAGAGGAACGAAAGCGTAAAGATTCTTCTTCTCCTCTCTCTCCCTTTCTTAAAAAACAGTGTTTTATGGGTGAGGTGTATAACATTTAAGTTTTAAGGTAAGCAAAGGAGGAGTATAAGTAAAGAAGAAAAAAAAAAGTAGTCGTCTAGACGCTTTTCTCTCTCTCTCCTCTTTTCGGGTCGGCCATTGTTGCTGCTTACCTGCCCATCCGAATCCTACAACAACTTCCAAGGTAAAATAAAAAAAAAATAAAAAAATGAGATCGTCACACACCGATCTGATTAAATTCCACGCCGAAACCGCAAAACACTGTCTCTTAAATTTAACGATATCTCCAATCGATTTCACCACCGCCGCGCACACACTGCACGTACAACGTCCCGCCATTAGCTCTCCACAGTCCACGCATAGAGATTTTCAACCTTCACACAACAACAATAATAATTTTCAACGCTGGTTCAACACTCTTCTGTATTTGCTACCGGTGATCGTATGTATTTTTTTTTTTTCACCTAAAAAAAAATAGAATTTAAACCCCGAAAAAAAAAAAAAGATACATTTTGCGTGCTTTAACCTCGTCGACTCTTCCTCCCCCTCATCATCATTCCACCTTTTTCTCTTAAAAAAAATGAAAAAAAAAAAAAAAGCCACTACTCTAGACAACACCCACCCACACAATATAACATTAAAAAAACATTTTGAATCTTTTTTTTATGTATACACGATGGTTCCAATAAAAAGTAAACCCAAAATTCAAATTCAATTCTAACGTGTACAGTATCAGAAATTTGAATGGTTTAAAAGGTCAAAATCTGTCAAAATTTAAGTCTAGCTTTTTTTTTTTTTTTTTTGAGCAGTTTTCATATTTTTAAAATATTATTGATAAAAATATGGTTAACGCTTCAAATATTTTGTTTACAAATTGGTAGTTAAAAGTTTTGATTGAACCACCGCGTAAATCCGGTTCAACAACCTTTGTTATTAACCATTATTTACAAAATTTAAATACAGTTCAACTCCAATATTCATCGCTAATCCGTTCCAGAGATTGACGAATATTGAAAATGATGAATACCGAACAAATCTTTCATATAGAAATACATTAAAAGCGGTTTAATCCGTTTCCAGCCCTGAATTTTGCATGTAAATTAAAAAACAAATGAACACAAAAATCATAACAAATACATTTCAATTGCTTATTAATAGCGTATTCATGAGTTAATATTGCCCTATATTTACTTTTGATGTTCTCATCATTTACCAGCATTTTCATACCACTCATTAGCACTCGTTTTTTTAATCAATAATCCATTGTTGTTGTTTTTTCTCTACGATTTTTAAAATTAACACTTATACTGACTATCAGCTGACTGCAAATGGCGTCAAAAGTGTTTTCTAAATATGGGGTACGTTTTAGCATGATTAATTATCAGGTATTTTAGATACTGTATTTTTGTAATGAAATTTTGCTTACTTTTTATTGAACCACCGTGTATACTATAGCATAGGAAAGAATGGTAGTTGTGTGAGCGCGACGGAAGTGGAAGTATGCATGAGATAGTGATGCACGATTTTTTCTTCACACCCATTGTCTATGCACTGCAAATTCTATCTATCTCTCTCGTCAATCCACCCCCAACCATCTTAAATTACCCCCTCCACTTCATCTAATCACCCCTCTTTCCCCCTTGCATTGCTTTTTTTGTCATCATCTATTCAGCGTCACTTTCGCCCCCATCAGCCAACCGGGGCGTTACATACCTTTCGCTAGGTAGATATCGGTAAGTGCGCGTAATAACCTGTGGTTAGAAAAAATCATTACTAAAACGGTACATGCAAAAGAGTAGGAAATATCTCTCAGTTTCGATCGGGTTATTTAAATCAAAACAACGCAAAAAAATTTAATTTTAATTTTAAAATCTATAATTTTTTTTTTATAGATAACAACTATGGAAAAAAAAAACCTCGCAAACTCTTCTATAATATCTATAGTTACGAAGGAGTAAAAGGAAATTAAAAACATATAAATCATAATAATAGAATTGTAGAGTATAAAAAAATTTAAATAATATCGGTACCGGTATAAAAAAAAAGTGATGTTGAGTTTTATTTAAGCATCTAAAATGATGTAAATTGATGGAGGAAAAACGAGTTCAGTGAACTGAGCACTCTACAGTACAAAACACAACCATCAATCGTTAGCTATTTCGATCAACATTAGGCCTACTACTACTTCTACTACAGCAACAACTTATAGCGTATTGCCATTATGTCAATGTCACAAAAATAAAATGTTAAAAGCTAAAAACATAAATAAATAAATGAAGTTAGCTGGGTTGAAAATAAAAATTATGATCTCAAATCTCGATTTGGAAAGAAAGAATCTGCGCAAAAAAAAATGTTTTAAAAACATTCTCGATTTTATAAAGCAAAAAGAAAAAAAAAAAAAAAAATTTTAAAAGAAAAGCGTATTCTTTTTTTTTCTTCTAACTCAAAATCACATCTTTTTAGATAATAAATTCAAAAATTATTATAATTTTTTTTTTGTACCGGTATTATTATCTTTTTTTTAATTTGCGTACCAACTTATATTCAGTGAAACTTCAATATTCGTCATTATTAGTGTGAATTTTAAAAAATCATAGCAAAAAAAAAAAAATAATGACATTGGATAAATTGTTTGAAAAAAAAGTGCTAATGAGTGGTGTTCTAATGCTGATAAATGATGACAACATCAAAAGTAAATATAGGACTATACCATAGGCTCAATACCTACTCATTCATATTCTTATTAATAAACAATTAAAATATATTTATTGTGATTTCTGGGTTAATTAATATTTTTTAAAAATTTCTTTTCAATATTTTTCCCGTAATTTTTAACTTTTTCCTTTCTTTAAATAAATTTTTTTTGAAAAGTGAACGACATAATTATTATTATGGTTTTTTTTTTTTGTTTTGTTGAGGGGTAAAAAAAAAAATAAAAAGTAACGTAAACTCCGTTGAAGTTGAAAGCTAAAGTTTCGTTTTTCGAAAATTATAGTGTTTACTCGCAATAGTGTGAAAAACGTATTATATCCCGTATTGAGTAACAACAATGCTCTTGATCTTGTTTTTAGGTGTTGCCCATCACATTGTGAACCCAATTGCAGAACGCTTTTTTTTTTATTCCATTTTTTATACGGTTATTTTTTTTTTTTTCTTCTTCTATTCTTTTTAGTAAAAAACAGTTGGTCGATGGATGAGAATTTGTTGGCGTGTTGGGTGAATTGTATTAAAAATGACTGCGGGGATAGATGAAGGAGAGGAGGGAGGATGAGAAGAGGGAGATGAAATTTGGAAATGAACTGAAGAAGATTTTTTTTTTATTATTTTTTTTTTTTGGTTATTGTTGTTGTGTAGGACGAAGAGAGATAAGGCATTTTCTGGGGAGAGAAAAAAGCCACTGTTCACTTGGCGTTTATTCAAATGATGAGTTGTAAGTGCTTTTAAGACTAGCAACTGTCTCCAGCTATTATTACGATTGTAAATGAAAATTTTTCTTCAGAGATACGTATAAATATGCGTAAAAAAAGTCTTTTTTTTTTGCTTACGATTACGATGAAGTTGTTTGCAGATTTTCATCTTCGATATGGAAAAACATGGCTCCGCTCGAACCACCCGCCGTCAAAAGCCGCAGCTGTTTCGGCGAACCAACCCCCACTACACTCTTATGATATTTTATTCTCTCTCTTTTAGTGTAAAATGTATTTAAATTTGTCGTTTTTAGTATCTTAGCGCAAACCCTTCCAACAATTTCTTTTTCTCGTCTTCTCTAATCGTGTTTATTTTGTGAGCAAAAACAATAATTTTTGACAACTTTTTTTTTCTAATTTTCAAAATGGAATTTAATGAAATATTTAAACGAAATGTGTTTTTAGCTTTATTAATATCTTGGGACAGGATTCTTTGAGTTTTACTAAATCAAAGATACATTTTACTTTTCGATCGATGTCTTTTAAGTCTGATTATTTTATTTATTTATTTATATTGTAGAGAGAGAGAGAATTTTGAGGTTTTCTAAAAGTTTGTTTCAGTAAATAAAATTATTAATAATTAATCACAAAATTTGCAGATTTTTTTAAATAACAATATTGTACTATAGTGGAACTCCAATATTCGCCATTACTGTATTTCCCCATAGAATAGCATTAATAGCCGTAGGATTAATGCAAATTTCCTCGAGTGCATTAACACGTGCCGACTCAGTTGTAGAGATCATATTCCAAAAATTGTTTTTTATTATTAAATTGGAAATGTTGCTAAATGTAAATTTTAAAAAAGTAATTTATTTTAATTAACATTTGACTGATTTATTAATTATTTAAAAAGTGCGTCCTTCGTGGGGCACCCTATATAAAACAAATTACGGTAGCAAGAAAAAACAAAATACACAAAACATTTTAATTGTTTATTATTAACATACGTATCAATGACTTAATATTGCTATAACATTATCATATATTTACTTTTGATGTTCTCATTATTTATCCGAATTTTCACACCACTCATTAGCACTCGTTTTTTTAACAAACAATTTATCCAATTTTGTTGTTTTTTTTTTTGCTATGAATTTTAAAATTCACACTAATACTGTCGATCAGATGACTGCGAGTGGCGTCAAAAGTGTGACGAATATCGAATCTGCGACAAATATCGAACAAGAAAAAACATGACGAATATTAGAGTTCCACTGTATTATTATGAAAGTTCGTTAAAAAAAATGAACAAAATGGATAGAGATCGACGGAAATTTATTTTCCAAGCGACGTGGTATTGTTTACATAATAATATTCTATTAAATGACTGTCAATATTTACACAAACTTTCGCCTTTTATGAAATAAACAAAAAATAATAAAATAAATATTTAATTGTATTCGAATTGATGTACGAGAGAGAGAGTGTGTATATTCGATGTCGCTCGCAGCAATTTACACACGTTCAAATAATACATATTATATCCAGCGCCTTTTTCCCCATTTAATACCCTAATAATTTTAATAGTTTTATTATAATGAATGAATCATTTTTCTATCTCATCAAATTAAATAAGCAGGGGGAAGAAGAGACAAGGATGAATCCATGTTTACGTTAAAAAAAAAATAATAACAAATAATAGCAGAAATGAATAATAACAAATAATAAAAATTGAAATGAACCTATTTTTGTACACACACATTGTACGCACATCAGACACGAAGCAGACGATCGCTCATCCAACCCACCCACACAAACAAACAAACAAACACGGCTGACCCAGCAACCTGAAATCTATTTTGTCTGCACTTTTTTTTTTTTTATTTATTTATTTTTAAATTGATGTCAACCACATGTCAACCGCAGCATCAAAATGTACTTTCCTCGCCGCCGATTGAAAAGAGCTTTCGAAATCCCCGAAGAAACACACAATTTTGTTACACTATACGCTTTGACAGATGCCACAGACGACGACAACAACAACAAGCCACCGTTTTAATTTACACTCGATAACGTTATTACGTAAATATTAGTATTTAGCGAGTTAATCGATTAATAACCCCCCAAAAAAATTAATAAATGATTAACGACATATTTACAGTGTGGATCGAGTCGGATTTAAGCAAAATAAAATTAAGAGATGCTATTTTGAGCTTAATTTATTTTTGCACTTCAATTTTGGAGTTATATTTGCAAACAATCTGTGGAATAATTTAGATATTTACTGCATTTATTAACCCCTAAAACTGACCATTTTTTAATTTTTAACCCTTAAAACAGATAATTTTTAATCCCTAAAACTGAGCATTTTTAACCCCTAAAACTGAACATTTTTAACTCCTAAACTGACCATTTTTAACCCCTAAAACTGGGCATCTTTAACCCCTAAAACTGACCATTTTTAACCCCTAAAACTGAGCATCTTTAACACTTAAAACTGACCATTTTTTACCCCTAAAACTAATCATTTTTAACCCCTAAAACTGAGCATCTTTAACACTTAAAACTGACCATTTTTAATCCCTAAAACTGACAATTTTTAACCCCTAAAATTGATCATTTTTAACCCCTAAAACTGACCATTTTAACCCCTAAAACTGACCACTTTTAACCCCTAAAACTGAGCATTTATAACCCCTAAAACTGAGCATTTATAACCCCTAAAACTAATCATTTTTAACCCCTAAAATTGAGCATCTTTAACACTTAAAACTGACCATTTATAACCCCTAAAACTGACCATTTTTAACCCCTAAAATTGATCATTTTTAACCCCTAAAACTGACCATTTTTAATCCCTAAAACTGACCATTTTAACCCTTAAAACTGACCATTTTAACCCTTAAAACTGACCATTTTTAATCCCTATAACTGACCAATTTTAACCCCAAAAACTAACCACTTTTAACCCCTAAAACTGAGCATTTTCAACCCCTAAAACTGAGTGTTTTTAACCACTGAAAATAACCATTTTTAACCCCTAAAACTGAGTGTTTTTAACCACTGAAAATAACCATTTTTAACCCCTGAAAATAACCATTTTTAACCCCTAAAATTAACCAATTTTAACCCCTTAAAACTGTACATTTTCACCCGCTAAAACTGACCATTTTTAACCCCTAAAAGAGCCATTTTTAACCTCTAAAACTGACCAATTTTAACCCCTAAAACTGACCAATTTTAACCCCTAAAACTGACCATTTTTAACCATTAAAACTGATAATTTTTAACCCCTAAAACTGAGCATTATTTACGTGCAAATTATATTAATTAAGGTGTTAATAAAGTAATACCTAGCAATAATAGCTACTCACTTAATGGCGTTTCGCAATTACGACGCTCTCAAATCTCTATCCGCGTTCCTAGTTTAGGCTACTCATGGTTACACGGAAAATGTTGAGTCTTAGCTATCGCTAAACTACACTTCAGCCTATGGAATTTCACTCAATGGCGTTTTGTGCTTAGTGGCATGGATCCAGTCCTAATTGCGCCATTATTCGGCGGTATTCCAGTACATGTACATTAAAAAAACCAGTGGTGGGAAAACGAAATTTAGTTTAAGCTGAAAAATGTTACACTTAACTCGCTTTTATTATTTTTTTTTAAACTGTTAAAATTAACAACATTGGAGAAAAAAAAAACAGCTTTATGCTTTTAATTGACCTTCAATTTTGTTATTACAAAATGACATTAAAATTTTCGAAATCAATCTTACAATTTTACAGCAAAAGTTATAAAATAAAATATACTGTATTATAATCCGCGGAAATGAAAAACAAAAAAAATTATTTCTGGCTCAATCATTTTTCTTAAGATATTTTTCAACCGTCGTTTTAATTAATAATTATAATAATAATAATCGTGAGAGAAAGAGAGAAAAATAAATGATAATAATAAACAAGTAAGAAGATAATAAAATATGTTTTAATACAGTTTGTTCCTGCATAGAAAATCTTTTCCAAGACGAAAAATGACGCGACAAAGCTCGGCGATATTTGAGTTGAAGCTGTATAAGAACTGAGCGTTCTAATTCACGAGGAAACGACTTTGCACTGCCGTTCCATCTATTTATAACGATTTATACACCCCACCAACCCTCTTTTCCTTTTCCACCCAGCACCAACATAATATATATCAATATGCTTTCGGCTCCCCACCCTCCTTCTGTCTTGCTCGCTATTCCTATATCGATTTTCGTATTAGCAAATTTCATTCTGGAATTCAAACACTAAAAGTCTCTACCAGACTCATTCATTCTTCAAAAATCCAAAACCCAAAAAATAAGTAAACGCTTAAACTATATTATTATTTTTTGTTGGTTACACACAGTCGATTAAAATTTTTTATTGAACAATCGACGAAATTTTTATTAATACCCTACTAATACGTTTTAATCGCTTTATTTCTCATTCTATGAAAGAAAGAAAAAAATATCAACTGAAATGTCACGATAAAAATTAATGTTAAAGGTAAAAAACGAAAAGAAAAAAAAAATACATTTTTTTCCAGCAAAAAAAAAAAATATACCGGGTGACCAAAAAGTAAGGATCCAACTTTCAACTGCTTTTTTAAAAAAAACTAGCAAAGATAAAAAATTAAAAATTGTGCCATTTTACAGAAAAACTCAGAAAGTTTTTTGTGTAGAGAAATAATTTTTTTGTTAATTCAAAAAATATAAAAAAAAGTTAAAATTCAAAAAATTACGATTTTCAGAAAGAAAATTTTTTATGCTAACATTTTTTTTAGAGAGTATTAAAAATATTTTTTTTCTCAAAAAAAATAAATTTTTAATAAATTGTTACACACGTAATAATATTTTGATATTATGAATTTTTTAAGATAAATTTTTACGTTTAAAATAACGCAAATTTGAACGCTCTCTATGCAGTAAAATGAATGCCATTGACGCAGCTAATTCACCACTTATGAGACACACGCCAATTCAACTAAAATTTAGAACTAATTCTAAATTATTCACATTTCGAATGTCTGGTGCAATGTTTTTCTATTAACATTATTATTTAATTGTTGTTGCATTTTTGGTTTCATTTTTATTGCGTTGTTATCACAGCATAGACTGCTCAAATGCGTGTTAAAAGTAAATTTTCGAGTTTTTATATATTTTTTTAACATTTATTGAACTAACTAAGAAATTATTTTTTTATATAAAAAACTTTTTGAGTTTCTCTGTAAAATGGCACCATTTTTAAAATTTTATCATTCCTAGTTTTTTTTTAAATAACAAACGGAAGTTGGATCTTTACATTTCGGTCACCCGGTATATAAAAAAAGGTAAAAAAAAATAATAATAGGAGAGCAACATATTGTAAGCAGCTGGCTTCAGCTTCAACGTGTCTTAATACGGTAACTAAAGACAGTGGTTAACCACTAAATAACGATTTTTGAACAAAATGTCGCGTTTAACGAAATTAATAGATTTAAGTAACAACCTGGTTGAGTGTGCGGTGTCTCTTACTTATTACTTAAGAGTAAGATAGGGATAGGTAGAAATCGAGAAAGAAAAGGCTTGGGTACCTGGTAGAACAACACAAAAAGTGCGTAGGGCGGTGTGGACTGGTCATTCAAGGTATATCCTGTCATTTGTGCAAATGTACCCATTAGTAAACCAAGCGATACGTTTATTATACTCGTCCAAGCTAACAGCCGCAATTCGATGGCTGACAACATAACAGGGAGGAGAGACTCGAGTGAGTGTGTATGTGTGTGTGTGTGTGAGGGAAGGAGGGGGTTGAGAGAGGGGAGACAACACAATGAGGGAGTGGTCAAAACCCCCGAACCCCTTCTTTTTGTATGTGTACAAATCCCCTTTCGTTGGGATTATTATAGCGAAAGGAGGATAGGAAAAAAAAAAGGCTCCCTATACTAAATTAAGCCTTAAAACGCACTCGCAAATTAATTATTATCTCGCGAATATAAACAGCGTTTTAAGTAAATTAGTTAATTAATTAGATAAACATTGAATTTCTATCAGTTCCATCTCTTAAATCTTTATCTATAAATCAATATTTTTTTTTCCAATTAGAGGTAATAAAAACTGGGTAACAAAATTGTGTACGTGCATTTTGTAAACAAATCATTCATAATATAGGAAAAAACTCTCTACCTATGAATTTTGTAAAAAAAATTTCCAATTCTAATACTGTAGTACAGTGTGTTTTTAAATTTACGGAGTTTTTGAAAAACGAATAAAGAAGTCAAATTTTAATGAAAATGAATTAATTTTTTAATATTTACGTACAACAACATCTCCGATTTAATGATAAAAAACAATTTTTAGAATATGACCTCTCCAACTGAGTCGGCACATGTTAACTCGATTAGCAAAATTTTCAATAATTTTTTCATGCACGTAATAATCGTAATTGCCAACATCCAACCAGACATTTCGTTATTAGAAATTTCGTTACAAGCGTTAACATGTGCCGACTCAGTCGAGGAGGTCATAATTATGTTATTTTTTATGACTAAATCGGTGATGTTGTTGCACGTAAATATTAAAAAAAAGTAATTTATTTTCATTAAAATTTGACTTGTTTAAAATGGAAAATTTTGGTAATAGAGTTAACACGTGCCGACTCAGTTGTAGAGGTCATATTCTAAAAATTGTTTTTTATCATTAAATCGGAGATGTTGTTGTAAGTAAATATTAAAAAATTAATTGATTTTCATTAAAATTTGACTTCTTTATTCGTTTTTCAAAAACTCCGTAAATTTAAAAACACTGTTATGTAGAAAATTGCCATTGTTGGAAGCAGTTTACATTTTGAAGTGCTTTAATCGAGTAGAAAAGTGCTTAAATTTTTTTTTTAAACTTTGGAACAAATAATTATTTAAATTAATTCTAATGTAAAATGCAAATATGTTATGAAAAAGTAAGTAAATTAAGAATGCATATGTATAAAAGTAATCGATGGGAGAGAGTGTGAGAGTAGATGTATTGTGATGAAAAAGTGCCCCTCCACGTCCACGAATGACCGGACCAATACCGAGGGAGGGAGAGAGAGAAAAACAGCGCGGGAAATGAATGAAAAAGGGGTGCACACAACACAACGCAGCAGAGATAAACAAAGTCAAGCAAAAAGCAACGTCAGCGGTTGTGGAGCCGATACAAAACACTATTATGGATAGAATCAAACAAAATAACGCGAAAAAACGTCATAAGACTAGGTTACAGCAAATCTTGCTTACGTCATGTTTCTAGATGGATATTATACAGTACACGATAATAACAAGTGTTGGGGCTGTTGCGACGAAATTCGATTCCATCGAAATTCAATTGTACAGTTCGATCATAAAAATGACGGAATTTTATTATTTTTTAAAAAATAACATATCGAAAAGCAGTATTTGTTTTCATCATCATAACAATAAAAAATTTGCCATTGCTATCTATGTAATATTATTGTTGTACTGACCCCCGCTATCGTATCAAATTATATTATACAATTTTTTTTTGTAGAAATAATATAGACATTTTCTTAACATTTCAATGTCTTCTTCCATGGAAATAAAAATGATATTATGATGATGAGAAAAGCACAAGTGAATTACAGTATTGTTATTTTTTTTGAGATTTCTATGTCAAAAATAAAATAAATTGAGAAACTCGAAAAATATTTTTTCATAACTTTAACTTGGGGAAATTTTCTTTCGAAAAATATTATTAATCAAAAAATAAAAGAAATTTCACGAAAGTTAAAATTTAGTTAGAAATTCTTTCGACGCGTTAAGCTTCTTCGTACAAAAAAAAAAAAGCTTCCAAAATAATAATTAAATTATAAATAACGTTCGGTTGTATTGAAGAAGACGAAAGAAAATCTTTTTTCAACCCCATAATACATTCAATTGTGTGAAGATCAAACCGCACCACAAACAAATTGGTAAAAAAAGGAAAAAAAAAAAACGACTTCTTGGTTTTGATAATTGCATTCCCCCATTATGTAAACACAATTAAAAAATTCTCAAAAAAAAAAAAAAAACACACATCTTGAATTGACGATGTGTATGCGTTTACTGCACAAACATTCAAAAAACGGCACTACATTTTATTCATTGCTAGTGCATCCCATCCAAAAAAAAAAAAAAAAAAAAAAAAAACACAAGAAAAAAAAATACAAAGAACAATAGTAAGTAGTTTTTTCTTCATCCAATCTGAGATTCGGCTTGTTCACACCGTACACACACACATCGAGCAGAATGCACCGCTAGATAAATAACCGCCATTTACGATGTAGACTTTCTACAACCCAATACCAAAATGTCCATCTAAATTTTGCATCTCCCATTGCTTTACGCATTACATTTATTATTTACATAAAAACATGTAACTGGTGTATATTTGAAGTAAAGCAAAAAAAAAAAACCCACCACAATGATGCTATTTCCATATTACTAAGGTTATCCACTCACTTTTTAATAAATCACATTTCGTTGGCACCGGGGGAATGTTTAAATCTAGATTTAGCAAAATTAATCTTCGTAACGTAAACAAAACCAATAAATAAGTCTGTTACGCTAATCTAGCGATGTAAGAATTTTAGTCACGTAAAGTACGACTAGAATAAAACTTGAGATCAAAACACATAATAAATCTAGAATTAAAATTTGATTAAATGCTAAGCACGACAAATATTTAGTCACTGGGTTAAATAATTAAAATTAAATCCATATAAAACAAGATTTAAAAAAAAAAAAACCACGAACGTTTTTAAGGTAACCACAACACACATTTGCGGTACTCACAACAAACGGAGATCAATGCAAAGCGAGATTTAAAATTAATTTTTGAGAAGACAACCATAAATTTTGTCTCATGATATACGACAAACTAAAATCCACGTAAAAAAAAAGTAACGTAAATAAAAGTAGAACGTTTTAGCGGTTCCTACACATCCGATTTAGTCATACAGGGGAACCCCAAAATTAGTCAGAAAAAATTAAAATACGTCACGTAACTTTTAAACCGCTAAATTTTTTTTGACTATATAAAGGGAAAATAACACATCATTTATGCACAAAAAAATGATTTTATATTAATTTTTTTGACATTTTCAAACGCGCTTACTGTATACATGAATACCTCAATTAGTGCGGGTAATCGGTTCCAGAAAAATGCCGCACTGCTTAAAACCGCACTGTTCGGGGAATAAAACAGATACGAAAAGTGACAATTGATTCCAAAAATTACAAAAAATTAATTTTTTCCCTTGGTCCCCCCTTTGGTCATAGAATCACTTTCACATTTTTTTTTTCTCATTGTCGACAGTCGAAATACAGTAGTGTCTTTCATAGTATAAATGATAATAGATAAATTCCTATACGAAGTTTACTATAAAAATGAAAAAAAACTGATACAAAATGTACAATAAAATATGCAATTTTTATGCTTATTTTCAAAAAATATGAATTTAGCGGTCAAATTTTCATAAACTTTGAATTTAACCGCACTATAGTGAATCAGCTCTGTTCGAAACCGCACTAAGAGCAGAATGTAAACAACAAGATTTGTTTTAAAAAAAAAAAAACTAAAATCTGTGCTGGCAACGAAATACATGTACAGTATAACCGGAAATAACAAATTTTTTAAAAAAAAAGAATAAAGTTGACCCCAGTTTTTCCACATAAATATACAGATCCCCAGGCGAAATATCCGCACGAACCTCTGAGGCTTTTCTTCTAAAAATACATATAAAACAAAAATAATAAACGGATATCGCGTATAATAGCCAGAGCTTGGTTATTAAATAATACAACGTATACTGTATATCTAGAACACGAGTAGCGTATATAAATAATTAATTCTTACTTTTTTTTTTACGTGCGTATATAT
>JAQGAY010001388.1:0-14624 GCA_034698085.1 Polydesmus angustus | reverse complement strand
AGATTTTTTTTTCTGGCTGGCTACATTTCCCATCATTAAAAATTGTGGTTTCTTCCTTTGGAAACGTCTCTAATACTATTTTTTTTTTTTTGGCAAAAAATGGATGATAAATATACCAACAATCGCAGTTATTATTGAATAAATTGGTATACAAATGTTAGATCATTCACGTTCAAAGTATTACATAAAATAGTGCTTTAAATTATTCAAAATATGATGAACAGTATTAAAATATTACGCTATTGAACCTACTTGAATAATTTAGTCTGCAAATGCAATATTTTTATTTTATTTCAAAATAGCGGCTTACCAAAACTCTTTTTAAAATACGGTATTTATCATCCATCAAACCATCATAAACGTTAATATAAAATAATACTGGTAAAATTGCTAAATTTAATAATTATAAAATTTAAAAATAAAATTGTCAAGGGCAAACGGTAAACTCATGAACTATATAAAGAAGCCGTGAAAAACCACAAAACTAAACTTTTAAACAATACGTTTAACAATGTTTGTACACGCAAAAATAAAAGAAAAGAAAATCATTGAATCCAACATTTTACGATAGTCCTAAATTTATTTTAAAGCTTTTTTCTCCAATGGGGTAAACCCATATCTTGTCATCGTAAAATGAAGTTAGTTTCAAAAGTTTATCGCTCTTCCATTTAGAAGTTTGCAACTACATTTGCACGCCTACACATTGCATTAAATATAGCATCTAACCGCCAAGGACTTACACCAGTAGTCTGCAATTTTCATTATTGTTTTTATAATCTGTATTTCATAATTATGTGTGCTTTTTCATAATGCAGCATACCATAAATTAATTAAAATTTTTAAACTATAAACCATAAATTACGATGCAGTGAAAACCAAATCGTCGATTTTTTAATATTGTAACATGTTTGAATGACTTGTAACGACGTTAAAAATTGTCGCCCTCAACCAAACTATTATAAAAATATTTTTTTCAGATTTTTGCATAATAAACAATGTAATAATATATAATCGTTTATTAAGATAATAGTAATCCTCGTAAAAAATATTTTGTAATAATTATTTTAGCAACGTACACATGCGTCCGTTCTATTTTTAGTTATTGATAGTTGACGTCAGTTCAATCTCTAAGAAAAGCTCTACATATCCATTTAGGTTAACATATCCGTAAATAAGAATAGGTATATGAAACGGCTGATCGAGTTCGCCGCACGACAGTTCCCTTTAAGTATTGTGGATGTCATTAAAGAAATTTAGCAGCTGTATTGTATAAAACCTAATTTTCAATTCTTAGTGAAAAGAGCAATACCCTAAAGTTTTACCCAGGCTAAATAAATGTGTTGTCACTCATTTGATCCCCACCCCTAAAGTGTATGACTATATTTTAAAACTAGTGTTTTGAGCAAAGTTCCGGTAGACCTATAACCTTTTGCACATGCCAATAGTGTCTTTTTTTCGTTTTATAACTTTCACTTTTTAAAAGGTTATTTAACGATTATCGAATATAAATGCTTCTAACTTATGGCATTTACTGTACATCTTATTAACCTAAAAATTGATTGCAATGCAAATCAGTGTAAGGTTACGTCAGTCGGCTTTTGGAAAGACATCTATCAAAATCACTCGTTGAAGATCTGCACAAAGGTCTTCTTTAAAAGTTGAATCTGAGTAAGTCGCTGTCAAAATAAATAATAATAAAGTTGTCTCTATAGTGAGTGCCTGGGACAATGTAAAAGGCGGAGTTTTCCGCCACCGTCAATCCTTGAGTGTATATAAATAGCTACAAAGCCTTGTGTCATTCAGATGCAGAACTTATCTAAGCAAAAAAGTGAGGCATTTTTCGCTTCTTAAAAAAATATCATAGCAAGTTTGCACCGGTACAAGAACCATCATTGCTATTTTCCCTGCTTCCACCCAACGTTTAGGTCTAAATAGAGGTTCTTTTGCCTTTAAAGCATTAATAGTGACGCCATCGATAGAATACGCTGATTGGTTATGTGCTTCTGATAAACTAAAACTGAAATAGCAACACACAGAAGCAACCAGCAGACATGAAAAAATTTGCTGGCTTGTGTGCCAACTCTTTTTTTTTTCTTGAAGAACTTTACAATTCCTATTCCTAGATTTTAAATTATTTTTTATATAAAGTTCCTTTTTCTTTTCTTACCACTAACACAGATTTTACAACGTCACCTTTTAAGAATTTATATTATTTGAAAGGTACTTTGAAAGAAACTTCTAATACTAATACTGTATTCTTGAATAAATAATATAACATTATTACCATGTACCAAATTCGATTTTAAATAAAATTTTAAAAAACCCAATGACAATAAATTACAACTTGCCATTTTGAAATTGATATCTTTTGATAAACAATTCACTGAAAAAAGTTTTAAAAGAAAATAATAGATTTTCACTTACCCTGGAAAAGATGCGATTGCTACTATGGCCTTGTATGGGTTTATTAACCGTACATCGACTGATCCATGCCTGGAACATGTCTCTATAATCTAATGATTAAACAAAATAATTATATAATAATTATTGCAATCAACATTTAAATTTATTTTTCGCGCACCTCAGGAATTAACAAAGGATTTTGAGTTTTGGATTCAATAACTAGCCATTTTGGTCTCTTAGTCAAAGGATCGGAGCCGCGTAAATTCTTGATCAAAATTAATACATCAGATTTTAAAACATTTAAATAAAATCCAAATGAACGTACCACATGGCTTACATTAGCTCGAATCAGATTAACGTTGCAACTATAAGGTTCCAATTTTTGTATTAATTTGTTAAATGATTGAGCTTGCTGTTGCTCGACACTAGATAATAAAACAAAATAGCAAATAAATGTTTATTATGTCATTAAAATTTAATGCAAAGAGTTTAATTATTTCAAATTAAAAAATGACACCTTTTATTATGTTCAGATTGCAAATGAGCCAGGCGTAAGAACACTACCGGTATTTTAAAATTATTAAAAATAGATTACATCCAATTTATTTCAAGT
This sequence comes from Polydesmus angustus, assembly GCA_034698085.1. NCBI lineage: Eukaryota > Metazoa > Arthropoda > Diplopoda > Polydesmida > Polydesmidae > Polydesmus > Polydesmus angustus. Next base: position 11,608 of record JAQGAY010001388.1, on the reverse strand, counting down.
TACTAACCATAACCACAGATATATGCATCAAAACCGGCTTCATGATGCATTTGACTATTTCCTATAATTATTGAAATGTAGTGTAATTTACTTCGTCATTATTAAATGAAAATGTCAATACTAAACTATATCGTAAAAATCCATCAGCATGGGAAATGATCGGAGAATAAATTACTAAATGACGCCCAATGTGACTGAAAAATAGAATCAACAAAATAAATACAAAATTACTCGTATTTCGACTACTGTAGGCCTACAGTATAGTGTGTACTTATACATACCTATCTAAGCTTTCATAAAGTTTTGATAAAACTGATGACTGAAGCGCATTTGAAGCTAGAGGAATCTAAAATATATTTAACTATTAAAATCATTAAAATGAAATTTTAATAATGTGTTTAACGTAACGCATACTTTGCTCAAATTATAAGCCAAATGTTTAGTATCGTAAATATTTGGAAACATCGTAACAATATCCAATTTAAACTCTTCATAATTTTCTAGAAAAAATAACAAATTAAATAATTTGAATAACTCCGTAATAAAAGTGCATTACTTGGTAAAGGTTTGTAAAATTGATTATACATAAGTACTAAATCCGTCAATAAGTTGTGACCAACTAAAGGCTAAGAAAATAAAAATTAATCACCAGATTCTGCACACTTTTTGGATTTCAAATAATTTTATACGCTTACTTTTTTAAAATTCAGCAAGCAGTTGAAAACTCGGGTAAAACCCAAAAGTTGTTCAACCATCCTTTAAAATTGTGAATAAACAAATAATTAGTATTGTATTTAAAATTATGACAAAATCAAAGTTTTACTTTTCGTCTAGTTCCCTTCCATAATTTAATTCAAGATCCAATCTTTCATTTTCAGATACCCTTTTAACCGTTACCTAAAAGATTCTATATCTGTAATCATTTAACTAATTATCATAAAAATTTTTGTACTAGTTTATTGCGAGAATAAAATGTCCAAACGTCCAGAAATTGTGATCGTATTTCTTTATGAACTATATAGTCGGCAACGCACAGACTGACTGTCAATTCAAATTCTACACCTAAATCTGGATTTTGCGCCAACCAATTAGCCACTTTTGAACAACACGAATTCACTACTTCATCGTCGACATCCCTGGAAATATTTTAACATAAATAAAATATTATGAATGTAAAACAAATTTTCTGAACCTTTTAATGCTGCTAAATAGTGAATTAGTTTCTATTTTTCTTCGCAATTTAGCTTCTTCAACAGAGTTTAAATAAGACAAACCATTGTAGGCAAACTAATAAAAAAAGTTAAATAGTACATTTTAAAATAAGAGAAATAAAATCTCTTACTTTGTTAAAATCAAATCCGTAATTACACAAAAATTCTATTGCGGAAGACTATAATAACATACGTTTTATTGTTCAAGTTCAAATATGATTAGTAGGTATTTATCAAACATACTTGCCACACGAAATATGAATCAAATAAGCCTTGAGATCGTGGGCAGATATAAAAATTATATGTGCAAGCCTCGTAACTGAAATGTATTCACATGAAATACTTGTCTTTTTTTTAAATAAAACTATTATTACCTATTACCATAGCTATTACAGTTATCTTTTTTAATAAATGCCGAAATACCTATTAAAAAATAAAAAAATTATTTAAATAAATTTCCGTAAATAAATCCTTAAAATAAATATATTCAGTAGATCAAAATAATATTTACCTATTTGGCATATTACTATTGAATTAGCTTGAGTTCGAAGTTTTAAATAGCGTTCTTTAGCAGAATCAAATAAACTTAACAATTTAGACAAATCAATTAATTATTTCCATAATTTTAAAATTACAGTAGTTGCCTACTTACTTGACATGATCTTCACAGTTACTACTGAGACCAGTAAATTCCGTATCGATAGCTAAAATAATAAACATACAGTAATGTTGACTAAATTAGTGAAGTGCAAAAATCATAAAAAATAAACTATTTACTTAATATTATAATTATCTACTACAACTCACCAATAAAAGCAGCTCTTTTAATAGCAGATTTAATTTCTGAAAACTTTTCGTCAAAATCTTCATTCAATATTTCGCACATTCTATATAAAGCAATAAAAGTTTTATTTTATTAATTATGTAGGAAAATGTTCCCTGGGAATAAATAAAATTAATGTTAAAAAAAGTGAATAAACTAACAATATTTAAAACCAAAATTATTCCTCGATTATCATATTAAAAAAAAAATACAACAAAACCAGCAAATTTAAGCTAATAATAATTTAATTGAGTTAACAAATGCATGTACAGAATTTTAATTCGATATTTTGTGATGCTTTTTATTTTGAAGCCATCCTTGTAAATTAGTGCTGATTAATTTAGCCGCTGATCCACTTATTAATAACCAAGTGGTCAAACCAACTCCTTCTATAACAACAAAAAATGAATACAATGAAAATCATTTGAAGTAAGACAGTTTTAACTTGCCAACATTGTCAGGGGTAACTTTGAGCACTAAATAATTTACGGGGAAAAGACTAGACGATGGAACTTCCAAAACAATATCTGACCCGTAATTCCACAACATATAACTCGTTAAAACAAACTAAAAAAAAAATACCAAATCGCTAAAATTTCAATTCCAATCACCAAAATAATGATCCATTTCTTACACATAAGCAATATAGCGTGAAGCTGATGAGTAACCGAGCTTTCAAACGAGTTGAGGATTGCTGTTCGCCTAATTAAATTAATATCAAAAATCAAAACACATTTCATTTAAATAACGCATCAAATGAAAATTAAGTAGTTTACATTCTTTTTCCAATTCCTGCTTCAATTTATTTATATTTCTTTGAAGTTTGGCATATTTGGCAAATTCGGAAACCATATTAATCTGTACCATTTCTGACTTTAACTCAAGTAATTGTCGTCTTAATAAGTTTTGAGATTCAGAACGACGATACATCATGTACAATAACTGTAAAAATATTACGAATTAATAATTTACCATAGGAAAGCTTCTATAAATCATACTCTTACAAAAGATACTGTGAATGGCATAAAAGCTAATAAGAAACTGCTTAATAAAGTTGCCAAAAATAATATGTCATTATTTGCCATCATAAGTAAATGGTATTACCTATAAAAATTATTTTCTGAAATTAGTACCGTCCTCAAAAACATCAATCGAACTACATGCAAGTCTATTTAGCAAAGAAACTTAATAAAAAAAATACAATAGTATATCATCTAAAACATATCAGTTTTTGACTTAATGTAAGCTTATTAAAAATAAAATCCCAACATTAACAAATCAGAAGTGGTGATTAATTTTTTCTGAAAATCAAGAAAATATAACAAATTACATAAGAACGTAACAATAATGAACATTTCTGTTACAGACTTATAAAAACATTGTACTGTACTGTATTTGGTTTTTCTTTTTCATAATCTACATTTTTCTATCCTTTTGAAATTCCCCCAGAACTAGACGAGTGAGCAAAGGTTATCTTTCTCACGCCTCACACAGTAATGCCAGCAATAATAATAATATTGTTAGAAGTGAAGATGCTTCAAATCTTCTTCCGTACCACCTTCGCTTCATAATAAGTTACTATTATGTAAGCTTATTTAATAGCATCGTAAGCAATGAATGAACGTATTTTGACTAATGACCAAAAATAATTGATAAGGAAAAATAGGTACCGTAATTATTATAAAGCCTTAAAACGGAAGCCTTCAAACCAATTTCGCGCATTGGATGGATTCCACATAATCCACATTCGAACATTCATAACATGTAATTTAAATAAAAATGTCAATGAACTAATTTCAAACCATATTCACATTTAGATTCCGACGTTGTAATCCATCCGGCCATATTATAGTAATCAGCAATTAACATATAAAAATAAACGTATAAACAATTATTTATCTCGAATTTAATCTGTAATAAAATAGGTAAAAATAACTTCAAATTTAATTGTACTTTTTTATAATAATATTTCGTTCATTTCTTCAGAAACACGACAACGAGTCGGCATATAAATGTTTAAAAATATCGGTAATTCAAGAAGCACTTCAATTCTATAATCTAAAGTATGCTTCACAAACCAAAATTTTATCTCAGAATTATGATTATCGTGGAATCCTTTGTTATTCTTGTATGGTATGATACCTTGATAAACTGGGGAAATTATAAAAGAAAGAAACAGGCTAAACAAATATTGAAAAACTAAAAAAACATCTCAATTGCTTTTTGGGCATAATTTGGAATTGCAAATCAATTACTTTTTTTTTTAAAAAAAAGTCCAAAGATGAACAATTCAAAACGGATCCTAATTTGCGCATTGTTATGTTTATTTACAACTTGTGATCCAGTAAAAGCTGGAGCTGCTAATAAGGACACAAATATGGTGCTTGGAAGACACACAATCGTGGAGATGTTTCAATGGCGATGGGTTGACCTAGCCAACGAGTGTGAATCATTTTTAGGTCCATACGGTTACGGAGCCATTCAAGTGAGCAAATCGTAAAAGTAAATCGTTGGCTAAACTAACTTCCATACTCACAAAATTCAAATACAGTATTACACTATTTAAAAAGCAGATCACTCTCTTTAAAAACAGGCAAAACGTTGGAAAGTTTGATTATAGTGGCTATTACTGTCATAAAAGTGATCGGAAATTGCAAGTTTTTTCGTTGCACGCAAAATAAATTATCAAAACAAAACGAGCGATATTATGCAACTCAATTTTGGCTTTAGAGTTATATTTTCTAGTTCAGCCAACTAAATTTAAAACCATTAAAAATAATGACAGATTTTTATCCTTAAATTCAAAATTTTCTTAACTATTATTCCTTAAACCCATAAAAACTATTTGTGATCTTAAAAAAATAAGATGTTCACAAAATCGTTACCATTCTAAACCCCGAATTGTTAATCAGACATCCCCACCTGGTGAAAATGCAGTGATAAGCAGCAATAACCCTCCACGCCCTTGGTGGGAAATCTATCAACCAGTGAGTTACGACATAACAACAAGAGATGGAACAGAAGCTGAATTCCATGATATGGTTTCTCGGTGCAATGCTGTCAATGTCAGGTAAATAATCAAATCATTTCACTTATTAATAGGAATAACATAGGCAATGTTCTAAATCTAATTAAAGTATAATAAGTAGCCTATTACTGTATTCAGTACATGTACTATTTAAAAGTTTCCCAACTAAATTGAATGTAGAGTTTACGTCGATGCTGTGATAAATCATATGACTGGCGATTTTGGAAGCGGAACTGGAACGGCAAATAATTCGTGGAATGCAAATATTAAATCGTATCCAGGAGTTCCGTACGATTCTTCAAATTTCCACACATGTCCCGGGGATTGCCCTACTGCTGATTGTCAAATTGACGATTACAGCGACGGCACTCAAGTTCGAAACTGTGAACTTAGCGGCCTCATCGATTTAAATCAAGAAAATCCAGACACCCAAGCTAAACTCGTGGCTTACATGAACAAATTAGTAGACTACGGCGTTTCCGGCTTTCGAATGGATGCCGCTAAACACATGTGGCCAAACGATCTTAAGAATATTTTTAATCAATTGCATGATTTACCGACAGAGTATTTTCCAGCCGGAAGTAAACCTTACATTTATCAAGAAGTAATCGATTATAACAATGCGTCGGGGGAAGCGGTTCACTACTACGACTATGTCCATTTAGGAGATGTAACCGAGTTTAAATATGGCTACAATTTGGCTTACGTGTTTCGTGGAGAAAACCCCATGAAATATCTTAGCAATTGGGGAGAGGGATGGGGTATGATGAGCAGCGAAGACGCCTTGGCTTTCATCGACAATCACGATACTCAACGTGGAGGTGGAGCGGCTGGAAACGATGTGCTCACGTTTTTCGACGCCAGAATATACAAAATGGCTAATGCCTTCATGTTAGCTCATCCGTACGGTCAAACTAGAGTCATGAGTAGTTTCTACTGGCCGAGGGACACGCTTAATGGCGCTGATCAGGGACCGCCTCACGATTCAAATTACAATATTTTACCTGTAACAACTAATCCGGATCTCTCCTGCGATTATTACAATTGGGTTTGCGAGCATCGTTGGCGACAAATTTATAATATGGTCAGATTTCGTAACAGCGTCGATGGAACCGGTGTAGATAATTGGTGGTCTGGCTCTGATTACACCATTGCTTTCTCCAGAGGAAACAAAGGCTTCCTCGCCATTAATAATGAAAATAATATCGACATGAACGAGAGACTATACACCGGATTACCAGCAGGAACTTATTGTGACTTAATTTCAGGAAACGTTGACAGTGGAACATGTACAGGAACAAGTGTTACCGTCGACAACTATGGCTATGCACAAATTTATATTAGCCATTCATGGGAAGATCCGATGATTGCCCTTTGTATAGACGTAAGTTAAACTTAATTTTAAATTTAAAATAGTTATAATGCTCCCACTGAGTCTTATTTCATAGAATGACGATACAACGAACATGGACAGTGCAAAACTTTCAATACTTTGAGAAAATTAGAACAAATGTTCATGACACTGACTTTCGTTGCATCGATCATTTCTCTAAATAAAGTATTAAATAACTAATCTCTTAAGGAAATTAAATGAAATATATATATATATATATACCGCATCTAACATTTTTATATTGCATTTTCAGTTCCAGCTTTAAAACGAAATCCTTGGTGTCCACAACCCATTCTATTCCATTAGGCATTACTCATCATATTTTGACAACATATAAATTAATAATTCAGTTTTTTAACTCACCTTGCAATCTGTTGTATGCTGTGCACTTGATATAACTATTTTAACCTAAAGTATTTCTTAATAATTATGGTTCCTCAAGTAGCAAAATTAATAAAAACTACCAAAAAAATTAAAAATACCACCACAACTGTTTTCTGAATTTCAATATAGCAGACGCCACAGTGTCGGACGCTGAAATTTTAAAAAAATGATTTTAGCCTTTCTCTTTTGCAATTCTTTTCAGTTAAATTTTATAGTTTTAATATTAAAAATTTCATCAAAATAAAAATTAATTAAATTTTAAAAAAAATAAAATTTGTTTTTAATATCGTTCAAAATATTTTTGTGCTGTATTTAATCGCATCTGATTATGACGTTGCCGATGACGTTTGACGAGTCACGAGACGTGATCACCTCAGCAGTCAACATAGTTGGCGAGAATAATTTAATCTCTTGTTGATATTTTTGATTGAAAAATTGATTATGAATAAATATAAGGCTCAAAGTAATCAAGGATTTTTCGAAGAAACAGGTGATAATGACGAGATTGATGATTACACCTTTCTGAATCATCCAAAACAAGGTAGTGGGGGATATTTATTTGGTAGTAATGACGAGGTCAAGAATCGAGCCTCGGAAAATCGACAACAACAACTTATGGATGAATTAGAGAATATTCAAAGACGGACTTTAGATTCTTCCAAACGAAGTTTAGGATTGGTCCATGAATCTGAACAAATTGGCGTTGCAACTGCCGAGGTTCGACCCATTAATTTTGTTTATGACTTACGTGTTGTTCATGATAATTGTTGGTGTAGGATCTTTTGAAGCAAAGAGAGCAGTTAGAGAATTGCGAGAAACGAGTAACTGATATTAATTCAACTCTGAGAGTCAGTCAAAAGCACTTAACATCAATACAGGCGAGTTTGAAATTTCTGATGTACCGGGTAAACATTAATATTTTAAAAGATAAAATTATACTGTAATTCATTTCAGAGCGTGTTTGCTGGCTTCAAAAGCATTTTTTCAAAGTCATCAGCGGAAACGCCCCCTCCTAATGCAGGAAAAAGTAATCCTACAGAAGAGAAACCAAGCACCAAACCAGCATCAAACTCATCTTTAGGAGGTGTTCTTGAAAGTTCTAAGTCGCAACCTTATTATAAACCAGCTGTTCATCCAGGTAAATGCATTATCGAACCTCTTTTTTTAAATAAAAATGTTGCTAATTATTTAGTTTACTAGGTTTGAAAATTAGAGGAATTTATGACGATGATGATGACGATGGTTTTGATAATCGTAACGCCTATTCTTCAACTTCTGAACGTTCGACTACTTCCAAAGTTGAAGAACAGTTGGATCAAAATTTAGGTAATAAAGCATAGAACATGTACCGTATTTAATTTTAAAAAAAATTATTTAATAATTTGATTTCTTATTGGATACCTGAAGTTGATTTAACATCTGGTTTATCACGTCTGAAAGGACTGGCAATGGGCCTCGGTAATGAAATAGATGAGCAGAATGAGCTTATTGACAAAGTGATGAAAGGTTCCGAAAAGGCAGATCTCGGAATAGAACGACAGAATAAACAAATGAAGAAAATATTAAATAAATAAGTTACCAAGACTTGTAATAGCTATATTATTTAGATGGTGGATTTCTAAAATTAACCTTTTTTACTTAAAATTACTGCTTGATCACAAAATGTTCTGTTACTGTACTATACTGTATTTATCATTAATTAATTTTGTAAATAAAATTTAATTAATACACAATGTGAAGGTAATTTAATTCATTTGTCTTTTGTTCTGTAGGAAATATCAGTTTATTATCTTTTGTTGGTGAATTTTTTTTAGAGGGAAAAAATGTAATTTTTGGTCGGTCGAAATAAAATTTGTTTTTCAGGATTAATTTTACTGGTAAAACCTACATTAAATTGAAATCTACATCAAGTAGGTAGGCTACATGCCGATGGTTTTAAAATGCAATATTTTTCATCAAAATATTAGCACCACTAAGTTTTGGAAGGAATCTTTTTAAAGAAATTATTAGGTGTAATATACAATACAGTATACATATGTGTAATATACAATGAAACAAAAATTGAGCTGTACAATTTTAGTACGTTGAAACAATTATTACACTACTACATGTAGTCATGATCTGATGTAGTATACTGTATTTTTATTTTAAACATTAACAAAATACAATTTTTAATTTGAACTTCATATAGAAAGAAAATCTTTGCAATAGTGGAATTTGAAGAATAAAACAAAATTTAAATACACTGTAACAATATTTCTTGAATTTAGTCGCATAATAAAAACTTTATTTAACTGTAACCTAAATTAGTACTAAAAACTATTTTTACAGATTTACAGAAACAGTACCGGTAATGTTTTATTTTCAACTCATATTTAATTCTTATCACCCAATTATTTTACATTATTTAATTGAACCGCAGAGGTTGTTTACAATGCAATCCGTTAGTTTTTGATTTTTTATATTTAAATTACAGTATTAATAAGACAGCTGTATGTTGGAGTTGATAAATTTACCTATTAACTTTTAAAATAAACTTTCCAAGTAAATTCCAAGTAAAAATCCGTTTCAATGTACTGTAACAGCAGCTAGCCTATACAGTATAATTTTATTGCCCATTATTCAGCGAATTACGGTATTCATTTCCGCAAAGCTTCTGAGTAATACCGTAGCAGTACTGTAAAGTGCTGAAGTAGAGCGTGGAAGCTGCGTTTAAGGGAGAAAACATGAAATTAAAGCCTAGAAAGAAAAATATAAAATGTGGATAACTAAAATAATAAACATATCATCAATGAACTTTTGATGAACCCGCAAATTCAAATCGCAACATTTACTTGAATCAGAAATGATAATTTTATACTCGCGCCTAAAATATTATGAATCTGGTTCGATCGTATTAGTAAAAAGTGCAAAAAAATAAATAAACGAATTGGTTATACAGATATCGATTCTGTTAAACGATACAATGCATGCAGTACATCATTTATATTATTCTGCGTTATTATAAGAGACATTTGGCAATAAATCTTAATTTTTTTATTATTATAATATTAAAGAAGCTAGTAGCTTTTTTTCTTCTCTTTATTAGCCAAGGTATCAATAATTATGCAACTCACCATAGCTATAACTAAAGTGTTTGGTGTCAAATGTGTGTCATCAATATAAATTATTTGTTGTTCTAAAATAATGCCTAAATTTGAGTCATTTTCAAATTCATGTTAACATCTGGGTAATTATTATCAATAAATAGAACGTTACTGCAAACAAAACTAATAGTGTTATTTGTCAGATATTCCACTAAAAAATAAAACGATTAAACGGTGTCTCTGGAAAAATTTAGTAACAGACATAATAATAAATAATTATGTCGATTCTTTGAATCTATTGAAGTCATTTGTAATAGCCTACGTAACAAAAACGGTCAGAAGCCGACAGATGCAACCCAATAGCTTATGCAATGCTTCAAAGGAAAATTAAACATGTAGGTCTACAATTAATATTGATAAATTAAGTCGCAGCTTTATTTGTTTTGTTCCACTTTAAATATTAACGAACAAGTGAAGGGCATGTCATTTGAAATTTTATTTAACAGTAAGAATTAGCAACATTCATTATTAATGCTAAATAATTCTTTTACAATAATAAAAATATCCTTGGACAAACAAAATAAAATTATGGTATTTATTAAAATAGTAGTTTATCTAATGATGTTTTTATCGCCTGTCCTTACCGGAAAAAGTAAGTTTCAAAAATAAATTATTACTAATACTGTACTGTAGTTTGTACCTAAAAAATTAAAACGTCTTTACCGGTAATTTGTTAACTCATTCATTAATATTAATTAATTTTTAAGGTATAGAGTTTGCATTGTATAGTCGAATACTTAATTTATTCATTAGCTTAATTATTATTATTGTAATTTGAACGAATTTAAAATTTTACTTTGTATTTAACTTTTAATTTCTAATAGAAAATTTGCGGTTCAACTTTTTTTGTCATGACGTAAAATTAACTACGGAGTAAAATTTTCATGTTTATTATAAACGGTTATTAGATAAATTAATTATTCCTAAAGCTGTAATTACATTATAAGATTATTAATAAATACAAACACTATTTTTTCATAATTGTATTGACGTGCCGTGCATGCAATTCTATTAACATTAATAGATTATTAGGCTACTCATTAGATCTTATTTAATGACAAAAACCGTGTTTGCATTTTTCAATAAAAAGTTTTATGACGTCTTCGCAGCTTTAAGAATAATTAGTTTCCTTTTCTAACTTTTGATAATTAGCTTAAAAATTCAAAAGCATGCTTCATAAGAAGTGGAGTTAAGCATAAAAACGATTAGTCTCAAACTCTCTACGTGTAGGCTATTGATTTTGCGAGCGACTTTTGACATTGGACCTTTTTTTTTTATTAAAATTTGGCGCCTTTTGGCAGACATTATAATTTAAAATATTTTATGCAATACCTGTAATAGAAATTTTCCGGTATTGCATTTAATGAAATTTTTAAATACCGGGTAACAGTAATAAAAAATGATAACCTTTTAGAACATCCTCACATTTGTAGACTAGTATTAACTGTTGAATTATACAGATACATTTGATATCTACAGATCACTTTACAAACAAAATACCTTTTCATTTTATTTTCAATAAAATTTCAAACCAACACTAACAAAATGGGCTCTTGTGGGATCGTGGCCAGCATGAGGCGTGCACGTGGCTCCATGAGGTTAGATTGTAAAAGTTATATTACA
>JAQGAY010001387.1:0-14631 GCA_034698085.1 Polydesmus angustus | reverse complement strand
AACTTCAACTTCTTGATATTAATTTTTACATTATTGATATTATACAGTAACTTGTAGATTTATTATTTTATTAGATTTAATGTTAACGTTTTTTTAAAAGTTATTTAAATCCTTAAAAATTATACGAACTGTTGTTCTTGATTATACAGATGTTTGTCAAAAATTTTTATTATTATTCATATTAAATCAAAATCCGTTCTAGCTTAAAACATAATTTATCATTTTAAAAGTAATCGATAAGTGCATTAATAAAATACCGTATTAATTTGTTTACTTAATGTATATTTTTGATAATGCGTATTTCTTGGAAACATAATTTTTAAAAATTTCTAAGAAAAGATTAAATTTCTATTTTAAGCTGAAAGCGTATTGGTTTCCGCTTTTTCTTCTTTAAAAAAAAGATAGAGACTAATAAATTATATGTATTTAAAATCATTTTTATTTATTTATTTTCTAATGGACGTTTTTTCAAAAATTAAAATTGACTGTTGATGAAAATAAAGGTACCCCTTCGCTCCGAAATGACAAATATTTTAAGCTCCCACCTATAATAATTGGATAGTTCGACTTAATCATTATAATACGTACGGTACTTAAAAAAAAAAAAAACCCGAAGAAAAAAAAAAAAAAAAAAAAAAATGCGTTCACCGAGCTATTTTCAAATGTTTAATGGCAGTCATAATATTATCTTTAAAAAAGAAAGTTTTAAGCACCGTTTTTCGAGTAATAAAACCCTCCTTCCCAAGGGAACTTATTGATCGATGTTGTTGAGAAGCACGCGCATTTATGAACTTTTAAACGTCGTAATCAATTTTATTCAATGAATAATTCCCAACTTTTATTTGTCTGATAAAAAAATAAAATAAAAAATAAACTTTGTTTTTTATAACTGCTGATTTCTTTATAGCTTTTTTTTTTCTTTTTACGCGTGTAAGAGACGTTGACGGCGGAGGACGGATATAAATTGATGTAAATACCGGGAGAAGGGGGTTTTATCTCGTTCGAACGCGCGCGCTTTTCTACTTTAGCCGGATGAGTTAAAGTCCAAGCATTAATTAGATTTACGGCGGATAACAAGATTCTAATATTGCCTGTAATCAAATGGCGATTAATGCAGCAGCGTCTTAATGTGATTAATGCAATCCTCGCTCATTGAAAACTCGAGCACGACTTTAGGCGTGGGCGCGCCACACACACGCGCGCATTAGACATAGAAACCTCGACGTAAAACGAGATTAATCATTCGACAAGAAGAAAATAGATTTTTCCGAAAACGCTAGCAGCAAATTAGGCTTGTAAATTTTTAGTATCGTACTTAACGAGACTTTCTTAAAACCGTTTTAAAAGTTGTAACACTGGGTTTATAGTTTGTTTTATGGCGCGCGCACGATACGTGTACTTGTCTATGTGTGTATACATAACATCGCAGTAAGCAAGATTTTGCTTCTCCGCACGCGCGCAACTCGTCTAGCGTGAGATAAAGACGCGCGCAGTTTATAGTGGGGAGAGAGGTAGTTTGGAGTACGTGCATTCTTCGACAAACCTTAAAAATTACCGTTGTTAGGGAGTCCGGCGCTTTCTTCTTAAACACTTTTCATGTGTTACGACTTCTTGTATTATTATGCGCGTGTGTTCGGTAGCAGTATTTCGAGATATTGATTATAAAGCGGCGCATTAAATGTTGGCAGAGAGGTTTTAGTTTGGGGGGAATTTTTTTTTTTTTTTGATTTTTATAATTAGAACTCCTACATTCAGAGACGTTTCAGGTTTTACGGGCCCAAGACCGAGGTTTCGCACATTAACATTTCGGGCAAAAAAGGAGTAAATTTATCAATTCTTTAGGGGATTTTTGGAAATGTAGTTCAGTATATAAACACTCGCCCAATTCGAGTTTTAGGAAATAAAGGCTCTTGCAAATGGAATTTTAATAAGTAAACATTCGCGCAAAAGAAGTTTTAGGAAGTAAGCAGTCTAGCAAATGGAGCTTTTGTAAGTAAACTTTCGCGCAAATGAAGTTTTAGAAAGTCTTGCAACAGTAATTTTAAAAAATAAACTCGCGCACATGGAGTTTTAGAACATAAAAGTTCGCGTAGGTGGAATTTTAGGAAGTAAACATTCGCGCAAAAGCAGTTTTTTAAATTAAACAGTTTTGTAAATGGAGCTTTAGTAAGTAAACATTCGCGCAAATGAAATTTTAGGCTACTTCATTTGTAATAAACAGTCTTGCAACAGGAATGTTTAAAAATAAAAAAAACTCGCGCAAATGTAGTTTTAGTGAGTTCAAATAGAGTTTTAAAAAATAAAAATTCGCGTAAGCGGAGTTTTAGGTGAGGAAACACTCGCTTAAATGGAGTTTTAGGAGGTAAACACTTGTGCGAATTCGCGTACGCGGAGTTTTAGGTGAAGAAACACTCGTGCAAATGGAATTTTAAGAAGTAAACACTTTCTCAAAATTAATGTAGATTAAGAAGTGAACACTCGCGCAAACGGAGTTTTGGGAAGTAAACATTCGCACAAATGGTATTTCAGATAGTAAACACTTGTGCGCGAATGGAATTTTCAGGGCTAATTTCCATGGAGTTTTAAAAAATAAACTACGCGTAAATGGAGTTTTGAAAAGTAAATCTCGCGCAAATAGAGTTTTAGCACTTACAAAAAAAAATTATCTTTAAGTTAAAAGCAGCAAATTTTTAAATCGAGGCCCCCTATAAACTCGATTTCCCTAAGCCCCTAGCCGGCTCTGCCCACATTACTCCAAAATCCCAGAATTAGCTACGGCTTAAAACGAGCGTTCGAAAGATTCTTCGAGCTAATTGATTTTATTGAAAGTGAATTCTTTTTTCTTCCGAAACGCTAATTATGGCTGCCTGGTTTTATCTTTTTTTTTTTTCTTCTTCTTTTTCTCACTTTTGTTTTCATATACGTTTTTTCCTCCCCCTTTTTCTTTCTAGACTATGACGACGAGTGCGTGAGAAGGCACGCGCAATTTCATTTTACACGCGTGTTACGTAAAATCAAATGGTTGACGTTAAGATTTGGAGCGTCGTTTTTTATTATTACCCGTACTTGTGTGTATGAATAGTTGTCTCGCTATATGCAAGTGTATGCTTTCTGAGTTTTATGTCGCGGAAAACGTCTTTGCCATCGCAATCGTGCTGCCGCTTTTTCTTCCCTGCCTACTATATAACATACACAAACTGCTCTCTCTCTCCATTTTTTTTTTTTTTTTTTTGGCTACATATTATTGTATAGTTTTACGGAGATTTTTTTATGTTTGTCTTTAACTGTTAGTGCTCGACGTCAACGGCGCTGTTTATTTTATTTTTTTATTTTTCGTACGCCATATAGAATTGCGGACAAATTCGTCCCGGCCTACTTTTAAAGAAAATCCCTTTCGGCCATTTTGGTCATATGAATAAACATTTTTACAAAATAATGTTTATACTTACAGATGAAATAACTTGGAAAAAAGTTCATTCGAGAACATTATTTTTTTTAATATTATATACCGTACAGTTTTGTCGTATTTTGAATCAAAATTTCTTTTAACGTTTATTTCCAGATTTAGCTTATACAGTATTTTTTTGGAAACTTTGATCGCGCGATTAAAGCATTTTGTCATGATATTACAGTAAAAAGAAAAGTGTTTTCACGCGCGTTTAATGGTGGCAGATACTGTAGTTAGTAAATAATGTTTCTCGCTGGGTGTCTCGATGTTTTTCAAACACTTTTTAGCCGTTATTTTTGGCGGGGTTGAGATTTATTTGCTTGGGAATTGTTAAGTTGTAATTCAAAACCGTTTCGTGGTCGAATCCTTTTTATTTGTCAATTGTAAACTAGGTCAGCGTATAAAGCTTTATTTAGATAGATATTGCTCGGGATATATGGTAGTTGCGCAATGGTTCTGGTCCTGAAAATGCGTTGTAATGTAACTGAATGTCTGTTCAGCAAGATTTTCACGCTGAAAACTCGTCTAAACAATCAAGCATAACTTCTACCTTGCGGTTAAATAAGTTTTTTTAAGGTAAAAGTCTATTTATTTTTGTGAAATATTTTCATCGAATTAATGAGTATAATAATTTTTTTAATTTTTTTTCCCCGAGGTAGTCGAAACCATAATCCAATTTTCTTACGTTTTACTGAAGTAACAATGGTATTAGAGGATCATTAACTTATTTTAAAACACGAGAGTGACATAATTTTAATTGAAAAGTGTCTTGAATTTTTTTTTTCTCTGAAAATGTTTTGACTTCCATTTTTTTTTTTTTTTTTACTAAAATAATAGCTTTTATCATTGTATTTTTTTGTTAATGTCTGGTTTTTTACAACGTTTTTGTTCAAACATTTTTTTTATGAAAGATTTATTTATTTTTTTTAGAACTTTAAAACGGATATTATTTTATTTTTTCGTATTTCTTTTTTTTATTTTTTAAATAGGTTTTGTTTCTTGATCTTTTTTTTTTTTTTGTTGATTTTATTTTTATTTTTTTACAAAACTTTTTTCATCTAACAAAAACTATATGGTGTAAAATGTAAACATTTATTTTACCGTACAAAATCGTGCCAAATTGAACCAAATCTAACTCGTTGATAATAAGCGATTACTGGGATTAAAATTAATACTGCAGCGTAATTTTGATTTACAGTATAAACTCGTATACATCAATATTATTTTATATTGTTTGCTGTTTATTTTTCGTACCCGGCCGGTATTTAAATATTTACTCTTAAAAAAAAAACTCTGGCTATCCAGTCCTTCTCAATCGTAAAACGAGCTTCGATATAAAGCGGAAATTAAAATTACTACCCTACATCCGATGATACATTTTGTTTTGATAAGCGACGCAACATCTATTTAGTCTCGCAGCTATTTTACTTCATTCTAAAACCGTATAAATTTTTTTTTTTAAAAACTTCTTTCTATAAGTCATCTAAGAATAGCGGAAATCTTTTCCAAATCTCTAGGGCGAAAGGCGCCCTTTAAGCATGTACAGCTGCAGCAGTCCGTCGTATTTTATTCATTGCTGCTTTATGGTTCAATATTTGCTTACAGTACGTAGGAATAAAGATTGATGAGTAGCTTGATGCTACGCGTTCAACGGTTAAGGAAATAAACGTAAACTGTAGTTCATGACCAGTCTTCACAACATTAATAAATTTTAAATTTGCCTACACAAATTTCCTGAACGTTTCAATCATTGAAGAAAAAAAAAAAAAACCTCCGTAAGCGTGAATACATTTTAAGTATTTAAATTTTTTTTTAAAAATAAAAAATAAATAATGCGAGTTGAAACTGTGACTGGACCGATACATCTTTTCAAAATTAAAATAGTGTACACGGTACAGCCTACAAAACACTTACCGGTACAGTAAACAGTGTGTTTTTAAATTTACGGAGTTTTTGAAAAACGAATAAAGAAATCAAATTTTAATGAAAATAAATTAATTTTTTAATATTTACATACATGTACAACATCTCCGATTTAATGAAAAAAAAAAAAAACAATTTTTAGAATATGACCTCTCCAACTGAGTCAGTACATGTTAACTCGATTAGCAAAATTTTCATACGCATAATTGCCAAAATCCAACCAGACACGGGCGACTATCGTTACATGCGCTAACATGTGCCGACTCAGTGGAGGAGGTCACATGCCGGATGTTATTTTTCATTGTTAAATCGATGATGTTGTTGTAACTAAATATTAAAAAATGAATTTATTTTCATTAAAATTTGACTTGTTTATTCGCTTTTTAAATTGAAAATCTTACTAATCGAGTTAACATGTGCCGACTCAGTTGGAGAGGTCATATTTAATTTTTTTTTTTTTTCATTAAATAGGAGATGTTGTTGTATGTAAATATTAAAAAATTCATTCATTTCCATTAAAATTTGACTTTTTTATTCGCTTTTCAAAAACTCCGTAAATTTAAAAACACACTACAGTATATACTGTAAGTTTCTCTATTAAACGGCGCAACTTTTAAGATTTTTTTCTAGGTTTATTTTGAATAACAGACGAATGTTGGAAAGTACCTTCTCGGACATCCGGTACTTCACTATTATAATGCACTTGATGTTCCTTGGCAGCTTTGATCATTTTCAACGGTTGCATCACTACAGTTTTTATTGGAGATTGAGATGGAGTACCACAAAACAACCACATTAGGTACGTAAGACGTAGATGTAGATTTATAATAAATTAATAATAAATTCTCAATGGATCTTAAATTTGCGAAGTGAAAAGTACGTCTACTGCAAATTTAATATGCGGCATCCTCAAACTTTTTTTTAAACAAAAAAAAAATAGTGCCTTGAAACCCAAATTTCACTATTAAAATGTATTGCGTTTGTCATATCAATGCATTACATTAGTAAAGCAATATAAAATGTATAAATTTAATTTGCACTTTCAAACTTATTATTTTTTTTATTATAGGTTTTTGCTCACGTTGACGTTAATTCGGAGTGTTCGATCCACTTTGGGGCATTACCTTCAAATCGATTCAAGGTATAAACGTGTCGAACGCCTTTTGCGAAGTGCGCGCGCGCGTCAGACGTGTCTGAAAACGCGAAGAGTTATTTAAATATAAATAAGGTATAATGTTATATTGCGCTAAGCGACAGACAGTGTTTCATCAATTGTTTTTCCCCGTGAATAACCTTTTAAAAGAAAAGTGTCGGAGTGGTGTTGGTACGGTGGCGGCGGCGTCGGCAACGGATATATGCCTGGAAGCAAGCGCCTCACGCGCGGCGCGTTGTCCTAGTGCACAGTTTGAAGATCGCTCCACATGCGATGAGGAACTGTATGTGTGTATATCGAGTGGTAAAAGCGCGACATTGCAACATCTGCACACCACTAACTGCGCCTGTACATTTTATTTTGTAAAAGAGTTGAAAATCGTCTTCCTCGCTTTCTCCGCTCCTGTTTCTTCCCTTCATTCCGACTTCAGATACCGTCGAATCAAGAGTTGTTTTTCTCCGACGAGCTTGTCACTTCCACGTGTATCTTCCAACGTAATGCGTTTCACCAACTTAATCATTGCTTGGCTTTCCACGTGTATAGCCATGAACGTAACTATTAACTCGACGTGAACTTTTTTTTACTCGAAACGTCGATTATTATTTGTTTCGATGATCCGAGTGTATTTTTTTGTTTCATCTTCGTCGACGGTTAGTATTAATTAATTCCGCCAGTTAAATTGTCATGGGTTTGAGTAGTGATTCAGCCGAGCAGAAAAGCGTGGCTTGTCACGTGAAAATAATTTATTTTTTAATCGTCGTACTTATTTTGGGCGAAATCGGCGCGTATTATTACAGTTTATATTTGTTTCGCGGCTTGCAAGAAGATTGCGTCTCGTGCGTGGTGTACCGACACGCGTCGAGAGCTCCTTTCGACGCCGATCAGAGTCGAGACGAGAGCGGCAAGTTGGATGGCAAACAATCGGGCGACGATTTAATTTTACCCAAGTATAAGCCGGGCGGCGACGGCGGCGTGAAAAATGCGGGAGAGGATGACGAGCAGCGTTTAATCGAAGAACCGATTGCGGACGACCTGTTGGAAATAAGTAGCGGAAACGACGAAAATTCGGTACCGGTAGTAGCCGAAAACGCCGATTCTTTCGTCAATAACTTTGAAAATAAGTTAGTCGAGGAGAAGAAATCGAAAAAACGTAATCATCGACCGCCGAAAGACGCCAGTACTGCCGGAAGAGATGATGGGGAAGCGAAGAAAAATCATCGCAAAGCTCGGCGGGAAAAATTAATTACCGACGGCGAAGGTAAAGCGCAAGTGGGAAGCGATGATTTCCTCGCTGATAATGACGGTGGGGGAAAAAAGTTTGATGAGGATAATGATGATGATGTGATGGTGTTTGTTAAAGCCAAGGCCGAGAAGCCGAGCGAAGGAAAACGCGGCGATGATGAAGACGACAATGATGGTTCGGCTGACTATAAAGACGATGATGATGCTCATAGATCGGGTCAACATTGGAAAAGAAAACGACGGAAACGAGCTGGGAAGCGACGCGAAATTAGTGATGAACCAGCAGTGGAGTTTATACCCAGGCAGGATGGTGCTAAAGTCGATAAGAATTGGGTTTGGTTGACGTCATATTCGAGAATCCCGGTAAGTGCCGTTTCATATTTTTATTATTTGTGTAACTTTAAATCGCACTTTAAATGTTGCGTAATGTAAAGAATGCACGCGCAGTTTATTATTCTCGGCTTAATTTAATTACTAATAAGAGGAAGTATTAACTTCTTTTTATTCTATACGTCACAAGCGTATTTAAAACAATGAAGTTTTACGGTAAAAGTTAACGAGTTTTTCGTTATATTTTGTTTTTAATATTTTGCATAATTTTTTTTTTTTTTTTTTGTTATTTGTCATTTAAAAATTTAGTTGTAAAGAAAATAAGCATTTGTAAAAGTTGGTTTTTTAAGGTAAAGTTAAATATTTAGGGAAATGAAAGTGTAGTGTCACCGTGTGATGAATATGGTGCCGTAAGGTATTAAACTTTTTTATTTAAGAAATTTGGTTTAAGCAAATTTGATAAAACATTTTTTTAAACTCGTTTAAATTTTGATCTTGTTCTAGAAATTTTATTTTTTTATATAATTTGATTGAGGAAATTTTGATTTGTTTTATCAGGTAGGCTACAGCTTTTTTGTTGTTGTTGCTACCAAAATCAAGAGTAAGTTTCTTATAAAACTAGATTAAGAAATCAGCCGCTAATGTCATATTACTTGAACTCTTGAGTAATGTTATAATTTAATGTACGAAATGTTTAAACGTATTTAAACGAATATAATATTATTAATTTTCGTTGCAGACGTTTTCCCTTATGGGTTGACTATTAATTCAATTTTCTAGTTTGAGCGAATACCATTTTACTAATATAAGTTGAAAATGGAAACTTAATTTAATCTCATGTCAGTATACTTTCTTTAATAAATATCATATTTATATTGTGTAGTATTACATAATTACATGGAAGAAGAAGAAAAAAAAGTTGGTTGATCATACCATCTGAAATGGGAAAAAAATTGATCCTTGGCGGTTTAATTAAATTCTATTTTTACGATATTATTAAAGAGTTATTTGAAACGATCTCTCCAAGCTTATTACTCGGTAGTTACTGTAGATCAAAAAAAGTAATTTTATAAAACGAGGTTACATCCGTTAAAATAAAACCTCCTTAAGCGGATTCTGTATAAGACGGAAACTTGAATAAATGGGGGAAAAAGAAAGTTGGGAATGTTAAAACTAACTTTAAAGCGGAAAACTGCGGAAAAATGGAAGGTTTAGAGAAAGTAAAAAGTGGAAAATGAGTGCAATCATAGTCACTGTATATTATATTGTTTTTAATTACTTTTATGTACTAATTTTAATGCCCCACTTTGAGTGAAAGAGTAATGTTTAAGCTTTCTACTTGTAAATGAGTCTTGTGTTCATGAAAAATAATTATGAAAAAGGAAAGCTGTGTGTTAAAACTTTAATTGAAAAATTTATAGTTGGTAAACCTCAAGTGCACGACACTTTAAAAAATAAGAATAAAAACAAGGATGAGTGGTTAAAAGCAGCACTAAAACGAGTGAAGAGAATTGGAAAAGCGTCAACAATACAAGGCGTACATAAAATTATGAGTATCCCAGTTTCATGAGGCCACATTTTATTTATTAAATGTCATAAACAGTTCTAATATAAACACAAGTATTTTATACATGCTCTAGTTTTTTTTTTTTTTTTTTTTTTAATTTACAAATGTTCAATGTGCCCCCACAGACAACAGAGATCAACTCAGTGGATCGTGATAATGCTGATATGCTTATAGGAGAAAGTAACTTTTTGCGTTTTTTTTAGCCTGTGCGGCCAAATGAAGTCGAATTGAACATTTGTAAATTAGCAAAAAAAACTAGAGCATGTATAAAATATTTTTGTTTTTATTAGAACTGTTAATGACATTTAATAAATAAAATATGGTCTCATGAAACTGAGATACTCATTTATGTACGCCCTGTATTATTGTAGACATAAACAAGACAATTTGGGAGTGGCTTTACCGGTTGAGTCAGATGAAATTGTACAATTATTATTAGAAAATCATTAAAGTATTTGTATTATATTATTAATACTGTATTTTTTCCCACTCTCTCGATAAAGCGGAAACTTATAAGAACGAGCAAAATTACTCGGTACCGCGCGATTCAGCCTTAAACAATTTCGCGGTATTTTGTTTTTAAATTGCTTTATAGTCATACCAGCATCTTCATTTTTTCTGTAACATCTTTATTACGAGTAGCGGTATATACATGTAGGCTATTATTCTAAGAAATAAAGTTAGTCGTCTAGAGACAGTTTTTAAATTAGTCTTGCGTTAATATTTCAATGTAAAAGCAATTCATCTCTTTAGCATTTCAATAGAAGCTTTTTTTTTTTTATTTTTGAAGAGAAGATTTTTTGTTTTTCTATTCGGTGTTTTTATTTTCTCATCAACTTTGCTAACTCACTAAGTCCCGTTCTATAGAGAATTATTTTTCTTTAATTAATAGAAAAACCAGCAGATGGTATTTTGTGTCGCGCTAATCGCTTCGAGTTTGTTATTTTTTTTTTTTTTCATTTGGTTGATCTAAGATTGTCAGTTGTTTATTTTTGTAGCTTTTTGCGGATTAAGTGTTTACGTTAAACAAGAGGATGTTATTCAACTGATAAATATTTCTCGTTAATGCGGTACGCTGTTATAAACTGTTAACACAATATGTTCTTAAATCATGGCGCGATGATGCCACATTTTGAGGTTTTCTTTGAATTAGTTGTTTACATTATTTAACCAACCACTTTTTTTTTAAAAAAAAAAAGAAATACGGTACGAATTACTTTTTTTAGTTAATTTATTTTTTAAGAAATGGAGAGCATTGTTTTGAAAAATTATTAATTGAATGTGTAATATGACTTTTTAGAACGTCCGTAAAAATGCAATATATTGTGAATGAAAAAAAAATTGAATAGATTTTAAAAAATTAAAAATATT
Organism: Polydesmus angustus; assembly: GCA_034698085.1. Classification (NCBI taxonomy): domain Eukaryota; kingdom Metazoa; phylum Arthropoda; class Diplopoda; order Polydesmida; family Polydesmidae; genus Polydesmus; species Polydesmus angustus. The sequence goes on along the minus strand of JAQGAY010001387.1, from coordinate 3,597 downwards.
TGTAACAAATGAATTATGGAATGGGAAGCTACACATGAAAGAAGATTAATTTAATTGATATTTATTATTACAATATTGGTTCAGTCTATTAAAAATTTAAGGCTGTTTTAAGTTAATTAAAAAGCTTTGATTTTTTTGAGGGGTTTTATTCATGTTTTTGAGCATTTATATCTTATGCAAATTAAATTTTATAAGCAATCCCAAAAATATAGTGAAATATACATGTATGCGTTCAATTTGAGGTTGAAAATTTTAAATTAAAAAAAAAATCGGAAATGAGATTTTTGGAATTTAATTTTTAGATTGCAAAATTGGATTTTTGAAATGTTGGATTTTGTTCGTTCTGAACTATAACTCTCATCTTACAAAAATACGAGGTAAAAATAGGTAAAAATAAAAGTTAATAGTTGGCATGGTAACGTCCGTAAAAACCAAAATAAATAGTATTATAAAACAATTTTAAAAAACTGTGATTAATTTAATTGATATTTTACAACAGGTACTATTGATAAAGTTTATTAAGATTTTTAAGCTGGTTTAAACTAATTACAATATCTTTTTAATGTGTGCATTTACGGTAAATCTGATGAAAACTAAGGTTTAGACGTAATCCAGAAAATTTAATTAAATTAATGTTGGAGATTTTAAATTGAAAATATTTACATAACGGGCGCAATAAAATCAAAATAACTCATTTAATTTTTTAAAGTATTTGATTTTTGGAACTAGGAGCTTTCATCTTTTTGAATTACGGCACTCACCTTATAAAATATAAGCCTCAAGTAAATAATGTCTATTTTTAAAATTTTAAGAGATTAATTATTAATCCCTCCCAATATTTCGCTTTGGGACATTATGTATCATGTTGATTAATTAAGCAAATAATTTCCGGAACCGTGAGTTTACGAAACGTTTATTTAATCGTAAACACATTTTCTCCCCTTCTAAACAAAAAAGATTTATCGGTTAGTGAAAGTTCCAACTAATGTTTTAGATAAGTGAAAATTCGACTAACCGGAACGTTGCGTTCATAAATTAAAACAACAAAGAGTAAATCTGATCCACGAAAAAAAAAGCAGTTTTCAGCGCGGAAAGAAATATGAAAATAAATGAGCAACGTATCTCTATCAGAGCGTGGGTAAAGTTTTCCACAGTCGTAATAAAGAATTATAAATCCGTTCGCAGTTGATATAATTTTGTCCCCGACGAAAACCTTGTTGTGCGGAGTGTGATAAGAGAAAGCGGAATAAAAGGATTGCCAAACGGCATATTTATCTTTCCAATGCCGGTATTTGGTTTACTTTTTACATTAAAAAAAAAATATAATAATAAAAAAAAAAAAATAGGTTAAATTGAGTTTATTTTTAGGAAAACGTATACGGTAAAAAAAAAATTTTTTTGGGGCGAGTTGGCATTAGTTTTCTACCCAGTAAAATATTTTTTTTTTCTGTGTGTATTTTATAAGCAAATCAACGGGGTTTACCTTTACAATTTATCTACCTGCTTGCGCTCCGAGATATGAAAGCAAAGCAACTTGTTTTTTATTTTTATTTTTTCGCTCTCTCTCGATTTTCTCTATCACACATACTGTATTTGAAGTCGAACTATTGTTGGTATTTGTAATGAAATGTTCTATTACAACATCGAATACCGTGCCGGCAATATGTTGGCTTATCTTAATGCTTTAGATCCAGGCAGTAAAAGTATCTATTGCGGGGCTTTTTCTCTCGGTTCTAGCGCCTCCTCCGCCGCTTTCTACAGCTGTTTTACGACAAAACTCATCCAGCTACGGTTAGAGATTGATCCGCAAATGAAATCGGCTAAATGGAATCTCTCTCTCTCTTTCGCTCTTGATTCGAATCGTTTAATCAAAAGGTTTCTTCAACCCCGCCATCCTGGAAGTGATTAACTTATATTCAAAAAAAAAAAAAAAAAAAATAGCGTATATCGGAAATTGTAATCTTTAGCGTTTCGGAGGGAATTCACTCTTACTGGAACTTTTCCAATTAGAAATATTGCGAATAATTTGTAAACAAGAATTTTTTAAACACACGAAAAAAGCAAATTAAAAAAAGTAGATGATGCGCATTTTTCTATTTAATTACAAAGCCATCTCATATTTTTAATACTTATTTTGCTACTCGTACTTACGGGGGCTTTTTTTCATAATAAATTACCGAAATTAATGTAATTAATTACTGATATTGGTAATTTTATATATCCCGGTATATTTTTTTAATTATTGAAAATCTATTATTACAGTTTTTTTATATCGATATTTTTGTTGTTGTTGCAAAAATATTGAAAGCTCTTGCAATTTGATATTTGCATATTTTAATTAAATTCTAATTTTTTTACGAGGTTGTTTTCGCAGTCTTATCAACTAAAAGTATTAGTGATTTTTGGTATTCAATACGTTTCGTAGTGTATTTTTTTGTTTGTTATTATCTAAAAACAAAAGTTGTAATGACAAAAAAAAAAAAAAAAATTGTACTCGTAACTTTTAACCGTATTGAATTTGCTGTAGATTAGATTACATCGAATTAGCTGTATAAAAAACAAATTTGTTTTTCCGAGTTTCAATATATCGATGATATTTACCATTTAAAAAATAAACCAAAAAAATCAAATAGATAAAAGTATTTAAAAATAAATAGATTTATAGTAAGCAGTGGAAGCGAGGAAGACAGTTGGTTAACTAATAATGTTGTTTTGATAAAATGAAGTAGCTTATGAGCATATAGTTTACCGAAACAATTTATGGTATGTGAAAAGCGGCAGATTTTTTAGATAGCTGCTTCTATTTTTAGATTTATAATTTGATTAGTGTAGCAGACGAGAAATTATTGATTTTTTTTTTACAAGTTTCTTATATTGTAGTTTTTTTTCTGATGACGATGCTCTTAATTGATCGCAATATTTTGAGGAAATATTGCTTTATTTTTGGACGAAGAATTATTTGTCTCGAGACTATAACCGTTCTTTTTTAAATACCGTAATGTATTTTCTCGAGATAAGTTATTGAAGACTTGTCTAAATCAAGCAGCAAACAGTATATAAAATCATTGCATTAGTCGTTATCAACTTTTTATCCGATTATATATTAATAATATACCGAGTGAACAGAGATTTATTTAGCCAATTTCACTTGGTTATAAAAAAAATAACCCAACAAGTGTAAAGATTTAGTACCTTTTTACGGTGAAAATCACGAACTTTTATATACCTAAATTATAACTTTTCCGCTAAATGAAAAAATAATACATAAATAATATTTAAAAAAAAGTAGGGTTTTTTTTTTTGCTTGTTTGGCTGACTAGATCGTCTAACATCACTAATAACCGTGTGTTTTTAAATTTACGGATTTTTTCAAAACCGAATAAAAAAAGTTAAATTTTAATGAAAATGAATTAATTTTTTAATATTTACATACATCAACATCTCCGATTTAATGATAAAAAACAATTTTTAGAATATGACCTCTCCAACTGAGTCGGCATACGTTAACTCAATTAGCAACATTTTCAATTTAAAAAGCGAATAAACAAGTCAAATTTTAATAAAAATAAATAAATTTTTTAATATTTAGTTACAACA
>JAQGAY010001386.1:0-14633 GCA_034698085.1 Polydesmus angustus | reverse complement strand
ACTCTTAAAAATGATCTCATTCTTAAAAATGACCATTAAACTCTTAAAAATGACCATTAAACTCTTAAAAATGACCACAAAACTCTTAAAAATGACCACAAAGCTCTTAAAAATGACCACAAAACTCTTAAAAATGACCACAAAATTCTCAAAAATGACCACAAAACTTTTAAAAATGACCTCAAAACTCTTAAAAATGACCACAAAATTCTTTAAAATGATCTCAAAATTATTATAAATGACCACAACACTCTTAAAAATAACCACAACACTCTTGAAAATGAGCACAAAACTCTTTAAAATGACCTCAAAACTCTTATAAATAGCCCTTAAATTCTTAAAAATGACCATTACCCTCTTTTAATGGATCACCTAACTTTTTTCAGTGGTTACCAAACTCTGAAATGATGACTAAACTACCGGTATTAAAAAAAAGAGTATAGACGCTATGCAACCTTTAGCCCTCGATTTAACTTCTTTGTAACGAGTATTTCGTTGTATGGAGGTTCTTTGTAGCAACATTGGACAGGGGATTGTGGGAGGCGGATGGTTTATGTGATGGGTGGGATGGGGAGAAGGAAGCGGAGAAAGAAAGAAAGAGAGAGAGACTGAGTGAGAGAGAAATGAGTGACACGAGATTGGATGGAACTGCACTGGCCATCTCTTTTGTCAAAGTCATCGCAAGATGGACAGTGGTCATCGACTCTCATAAAATATAAAAGAAAATGACGCGGAGAAATAAAAATAGAAAGAAAAAAAAAAGAGACGAGGCTAAAAATGACGTCCATCTCGCTGCTGCTGTTTTCTCCTCTCTCTCTCTCTCTCTCCATCTCTCGCCCTCTTGTAACGTTATTACCTCTGTTTGTTATTGGAGATTAAGCAAGTGGGCGGGGCTTGAGGGGCGCAGGGGCGGAGTCCGAGCTGGCGGCCACGCGCTCCTTCCGCTTCCTCCCCTCGGACCCTCCTGCTTTAATTAAATCGTGAGGTGGGCTTTACAAAATCACCCCCGACGATTTATTATCCTCGACCATCTCTCTCTCTCTCCGAGCAAAATAATGTCGTGAAATTCGTCGGAGGAGACTTTTTACAACACGTATCCACCGCACCAAACTTTTATATACTTCCGGTCTGTCGACTTAAAAATTATTTGGCGCGATAAATAGCCTCGTAAAAGTTAAAAGTTAAAAAAAATTAGTCGTTCGATGATCACCCGGCTCGTTCGTCGTTGAAATCGGTCAACGGGTTTACTAATTGAAATGCTCCACAGTGCACCCCCTCTATCTTCCGATGACCATTACCCACGGCCAGACAATGGTCAAGGCAAATATGACAAATGGCTAACGATTTTAGATGGAATAATTACAACATTTAGTCATTTATCTGCAAATGCTAACTTTCCTAAAAATGTTAATAATTTTCATACTTTATTAATTTGCTAATTTGACTACAAAATTTGGCCATTTGCCTACAATATTTCATAATTTATATGTAAAGTTTGCCCATTTTTCCAAAAAAAAGTTCTTATTTTCCTAATGCTCGCTCATTTTCCTTCAGAATTTGCAAGTTTACCTATAGAATTTGATTTTCTGCTAAATTTGCTTATTTTAATTTCAAATGTTACTAATTTTCATACAAGGTTTATTAGTTTGCTTACAAAATTTGCTAATTTCCCTAAAAAGTTTCATTTTCCTAAAAAAAATTTGCTTACTTTCCTACAAAGTTAGCTAATTTACCTTCAGAAATTGCTGGTTTTCCTACAGAATTTGCAAATTTTCCTGTAAAATTTGCTAATTTAACTACAAAATAATGTTATTAATTTTGCTACAACATTTATTCGTTTGCTACTGCATAATTTTATTAATTTGCTTACAAAATTTGTTAATTTGCTTACAAAATTTGTTAATTTCTCTGCAAAATTTGCAACAATTGTCTTACAAAGTATATAAATTTATTTGCTAAAATTTGTAAATTTTTAAATATTACAAAAATTTTTTTTTCATTTTCCAAAACAATTTGTTCATTTTCTTACAAAAGTTTGCTTCGTATTTTATTTTTTATGTTGGGGTATATTTTATTCATAATCCCCTATATTTATGATAAAAGAAAATTTAATTTTTAATTTTCTAGAGTCCTATTTCACCGGCTAAATTTTGGCTAGCAGGGGCCCAAAAAATATTCTTGTCTAGGGCCCCAAAAAAAGCTTAATCCGGCTCTGCCCTCACCCCCTACTGCCTACACCTCCTCTCCTTTCGATGACCAGTTGAAGGGAGCGATGAAAAATGTCGAGTTTGTAATAAAACATAATTTGAGATAATTATTCGATCACAATCAATTTCCGTCAGTTATTTGTCAAGCGTTTGAATTATTAATTGCCGCCGCCCACTTCCTAATAATTCCTCTACCCCTACCCTACTAGGCTGCTAGGTACAGTGTACGTGGACAGGGCTGGTCAACCACCGCACGCGATATATTTGGCTTTAATTAACGATCGTCGTCCGCTCGTCAATCGCAACCGACAATTATCATTATTAAATTCAACACAACTTTTCTTAAAAATAAATTATTTTTTTTTATTTTTCTTTCCTCCCTCGTTGCAAGCGGGCGTGCAATACGCGGTTTATATTTGAACACGTTAGTATGATTGCGTTTATTCTGATTCGAAAACGTTAAATGATTGACAATTAACGTGTTAGCGTCGGTTTTACGATAAGCGATTCCGATTAAGAACAACGGTGAAATGACATTTGAGAACGTTGCTTCAATTTTAGTGTTTTGCTCTTATTATTAACTCCCTTATTTAGCGCGGGATCTTCAACCTCGATTTAAGCGTTTTCATCGCACGATCAATTTTCAGTCCAGATTCTACCGCGTTGAACGAGGGATTTACTGTACTGTACTCTTATTTTGGTTTCACCAAGTCTTGACTCTCTCTAAGCGCGGTATTGTTGCAAATTTATCGTTATTCGCTAATTTTATACTCTTTCTTAATTTTACCGTATTCGCTGAAGACCATGACAAAGTTCTCTCAGCCTTACCATTGTTGACAAACGCATTACGAAAGATTTCTCTGTTTTAAGGTATTCGCAAAACGCTATTAGAAAAATGTTTTCAAATTTACTATTTGTACAAAACGTTGGAATGGACTCATAGAGACTCCAACGCTATAAGAGAGTATTTTAAGTTTCACCATATCTGTTAAACAGTCGATGAAAGATTTCTCACTTTTACCGTATCCACTAAAGTTTATAAGAGATTTTTCCCCATCTTGATCGCATTTGCCAAACGCTATATGAGAGATTTCTCAGTTTACCGTATCCGTTAAACACTATAAAAGCCTTCGCGAAACGCTATAAAAATATTTCCGCTTTACCTTATACGTTAAACACGTCATAAAACAGATTTCATCGCTAAACGCTATGCGCTTCAAGCTTTTCGTATTATGAAAACTATTGTTTAATGGTTGAAAATCCTAAATTAAAAATTTGCTTATGAATGAATGGCGCTTAATTGCTATCAATTAATTGCACAATTTTAAATAAATTTTTTTCGATCAAATTAATCGTATTTTTATAATAGTTTAGGCTCCTACCATGTGTGAGCAGATCCAAGTACTGTACTCGTATAATTCTGTGAACGCCGGATCAAATCCGCACCCGGAAAATCCGCGCTCGACGAGGGTATCGAACTCGCGTACAATAAAGGATTGGCGTACTTTCATCCGCATTTACACCTCTAACTTCCGGTTTCGGAATTAAGGATGAAAAATAAAACTGAGGGGAGAGAGAAAAAACCTAAAACGTAAAATCGAAGTTTGGAGATTGGGGAGCGGAAAAAACAAAAATCAATATTGATGTAATTTGAATTGAGACGTTTCGGTATGTAATTTCAATTTCCTGTTTGCTGGTGACGTTGATTGTCACGTGCCACCGTCGGTTGGAGTAAAGGGTCAAAGGACATTCGCTCCCCTCTCTCTCCCTCCGCATACCACCCGCCGATGACCACCGTCCGTACGCCCCGCCCAGATCCACCCCCCCCTCTCAAACCACTTCCGGTGAGGAAGAACCAAGCCCCTCCCCGCTCGCGCTTCATCCACCGAATCAACACTAATTAACGGCCGCCCTTGACCCCATCCCCCACTTGACCTTTGATCCCGCTGCATTCCCCTAACCCCTTCGTCTACACTTGATATTACTACAGTAATTAACGGAAAACAATATTGGGTTAGCCGTTATTTTTTTCGTTGTTTATCGTTTTTTAAATTCAGTTAAATTAATAATAAAAAATTAAAGGTTAATATTCTTTTTGTTTATTTAATTATTTCGCGTTAAAACGTTTTGAAATGCTCTTTGAAATAAGCAAAACATTCAATCGAAAAATGTTTAACAATTAAAAATAATTATATTAACCTCTGCAAATATTAACCAGTTTTTGTTTAACCTTGAAACGAAAATTCAATTACGTTACATAAGTTCAATCTACATGTATTTCTTCCAAAAAAATTATACTCCGAGTATGAATTATTTTTAACTCAAAACAACGAACTTTGAACCACCATCACTATTCATAGCGAGGTTTAAATAAATTTAATCCTCAAAAAAAAAAAAATAATAATAATAAAATAAACAAAAATATTACCATACAGTATTAATTTTTTTAAACATCCGGAACTTAATAAGCCAAAATTCTGAACACTTTTAACTAATTTCCAGACTGTTAACGACCTTAACTAAATAATTAACGGAAGCCAACGCTTCGCCGAAACCCGAAAACTGTATAGAGCTTCTAAAGACTATACAACTTAAGTTGGCGGTTGGCACACATTGACGCCACCAATCAATCGCGTTTCTAGAATTGCCAGCGAGGGGGAAAACGCAAACTCTACTGTAACGCGATGGTCAGATATAGCGCAACGCGAGAAGAAAATAGCGGAACTTACCGATAGAAGAAACGCTTGACCGCAAATTTATTCCGTCCACCTCCACAAAGCGCAAACTTAATTCGTTCGAGTCCTACGAAAAATAATTAAACGCAATAATTATTCAGCTATAGTAGCGTACTAGTTAATTTGCTTGCGCGCCGAGAGGGGGCGCTGACCACCCAAACGATGAACAAAAGAAAGTATGGAGCAGACGCCACCCACTCGTCACCCAATTCTTGCATCATCATCCTTTTATAATCACCTGCTTTATGACGCGCTTCATTCTCGTCAACGTCGCCGCTACAGCCTACAGGGCGGTGCGGGTGGTGGCTATGGGCTGACGTAGGCTGACGGCACGGGTGGTCCATCTACTATCCCTCTCCATCCTCTACAACAAAAAATCATTAAAAAACGCGTTAGCAATTTTAATTTTATAAAATTAAATTTTTTTTTTTTTTTTTTAATAATTAACATTGATTAATCAAATTTTTTAAAAAAATTCGATTCTTACTAAGATATTAAAAAAAATCTTAATTTAATTATTTAAAAAAAAGTATAAATTTGTGGAAACAGTGACGTTGAAAAATGTTATTAACGTATCAATGACGTGGCTGCCCCGTAGCATTTGTATAGAGTTAACCAAGTGTAAACAATTGAGAGAGATTCACCGTACAACGTTAAATATATTAGGCCCGGAATCGCGACACCTTACGCGGCATCCAATCCAATTCGCCGGCGAATGCTTCCCCTCTTTATAATGACGTAGAAGATAAATACGGTATTTCAATCAGAAATCTTGAAACCGGAAGTTTAAAACATTAACAAAAAAATCTTATCTTCGACCCCAGAATTAATTGACCCAAAAAAAAAAATAATAATAATTGATTTCAGTTATTATTGAAAATTCAAATTATTTCAATAATAATTATTTATTAATTTGCAAAAAAAAAATAAATACTGTACTGTACATGTAAATAAATCACGCAAGTATTGAAATTAAGCATAAAAGTCAATTTTTTTCTTCAATCTTTAATTTAATATCCGCCTAACCGGAAATCCACAACAACATTTTCAAACCATCAAATCATTAATCAATAACCCCTACCCTTCCTTCACTTACTCAAAACTATTAATACCGGTATTACAAATTTAAAAAAAAAAAAAAAAACTCCATCCTTTTAACCGGAAATTCATTTTTTATTACTTTTTTTAAAACTTCAAATACAGTATACCGGTATTAAAATTTCTTTAATCAAAAAAAAATTTTTTTTTTTAAAAATAAAATAATTTTAAAAGCCCCTCCACCTCCAACCAAATTAAATAATTTAATACTGCACTACCGTCTCTCAAAACCGCATTCGATTAACCGCAAGTCCACATCCGTTTAACCGAAACATCTCCAAAATCCCATTATTTCAAAAAAAAAAAATAAAAAAAAAAAGAGAATGATGCTTCAAAGAAACAAAAAAAGAAAACTTATTTTTTAAATTAAGAAAATGTTTGAGAGATGAAAAAGCGAAGAAAAAAAAAAAAGAAAAAAAAAAGATGGCTTCCTATTAAGAAAACGTCGGCCATAATCGTTCGCGCCAAGAAAAGCGATTGGCGGGAAAACGAGTGGGTGTTTCGCGCGCACCACCCACCCCCTTCCAACAACATAAACACAGGCGCATAAACAAAGATAGACAGATAGTGAGTGAGGGATGGATAGACGGATGAAGTGTGAGAAGTCCTTGGTGGAGGGGGGGGGGGGAAGGAGGAGCCTAAGATGGAAGGGGGGGGGAGTGCAATTTCGTCGGATTTAAATACCTCAGAATGAGTGCGAGCACACAATCTGACTGTCTAATGAAATCATAAATCCAAGGCTATAACTGTCACCACCGAGCGAGGAAAGGTGTCCTGGGCGGCCCCCCCTCCCTCTACCCCCTCCCCCACCATCTCCCCCCAACACCCCCCAACGCCTAAAGATGACGTTGCTAGGCAACGCTGGCAGTTATGCCGCTCCGTCGCCTAGCAACGACAATTATGGCTGGGGAATTTTTAAAGAACATTTAAACTGGCTTGAGTTAAATAGCAATAAATTCCCAGATTGTTTGAAAAGACTGTTTAACTCTTGTCGAGGGTGGGTGGTGGGTGGGGGTGGACGGGGGTGGGCGGGGGAGCGAATCACATAAGAAGGTGCAGATGGAGGAGGAGTAATATCGCCAGCTCCCAATGTCGATACAACGAAATTGAAACGAAGAAAGATCATTTTTTTTCTTCTTCATCGTAGAAATTTGCATAGAAAATTATTTTTTCGGCCTAAAATTATTATTCGTAATAATTTCGACGTTAGGTACCAAAAGTTTGATCAATGGAAAGAAATTTTCGACGCAATAAATCAACATTTGTCATCCGTGTGGCTGGCAGTGCTGTCTGTGTGATGTGATAATGATGCTCATTCATAACTTGATCGAAGGCAAGTGTTTATTTTGTTTTGTGAGTTCATTTTTAAAACTTAGTACGCAAACGTGTTAATGATGTTTCAAGTTTAGTGAGTGTTTTTTTTAAATTTAACAAGTTTTAAGAGTACAGTAGTTTAAAACAGGTTTTTTTTTTAGATTTAATGAGCATACTTTGTAGGTATACAGTATATGATGGTTATTTAACGTATTGTGGTGGTTGAGTTTAATGAATATTAATAGCAGTTTAGTGATGATTATAGTATTTAAAGTTTAGTGGTGGTTATTTGAAGTTTAGTGATGCTTATTTAAAGTTTGTTGATGGCCATTCGAAGTTTAGTGGTTGATAATATTTTTATATTTATTGACGGTTATTTCAATTCAATGAATGTTATTTGACGCTTAGTGTTGGTTATTTGTGTTGAATGAATGTTATTTACATCAAAGTGATAATTATTTAGCATTTAGTGTTGGTTATTTAATGTTTAGTGACGGTTATTGGACTTTAATGAACGTTAATAATTGGCAACTTTATTGATGTTTATTTGAAGTCTAGTGATGTTATCTCAGTTTACTGACGGTTAGTTACAGTTCAGTGATAATTATTTGAAGTTTAGTCATCAATTTAAGAAGTTGGGTTCTACTATTGGCAGTTTAGTGAGAGTTGATTTAAGTTTAACAAATTTTATTTTCAGTTTAGTGACGGTTGTTTGAGCTTAGAAAATATGATTTGAACTCGGTGATGATTATTTGAAGTTCGGTAATAGTTATTAACGTTTATAGTTTAGTGATCATTATTGATATTTAAAGTGTAGTGCTCATTATTTAAAGTTTAGTGATGCTTATTTGAAGTTCTTTACTAATTATAAAACCAATTCATCGATTTAACGAATTCTGATTACAACGGGAAGAAAAACTCCAATTTCGTAGTATCGACATTGGGTGTCAAGATGTGCGAGAAAAGCTCAAGGAGCAAAGGGAGGGGCTAAGAGAGTGAGAGAGAGAGAGAGAGAGAGAGAGAGTGAAAGAGAGAGTGAAAGAGTGGGTGTGGGGGGGAGGGGTTTAAAGTGGGTGGAGCTATTCCCAGGCAAATTTTCACCTCAAAACCATTCACTCAAACTCAAAAATTTATATATATAGCATCCATCCATCTTTTTTATCTCTTTTTCTTAATTGAAGCAATGGCGGACGAGAGCTGCAGCAGCGCCCTCTCTCGGCCGTCTTTTAACGACTCCACCGCACCCCCCGTCGTACCCTTAATACTTGTTAAGTCACGCCCAGCCCCAGCCTCAGACGACGAAAACGTTTAGTTAAAAGTTAACTAATCCTAGCAAGCAGCAGCAGCGCCATCTATCTTTCCTGCCCGCCGCTAGGTGGATGCGTGACGGATCAAACTTTTTTTTTTTTGTTTACGATCGGCAGACATGAAACAAGCGTGAGCATGCGCGGAGAACGTAACGCGCGGAAAATAATAGCTCTTGTTATAAATTATCGGACTGAGATGCAGCGAGAATAGATGACGTCACGTTTACTAAACTATAAAAAAAAATCTCAAAAATTTAAATATTGTTTAGTGATGGGTATTAGTTGAAAAAGGAAACTGCGCATAAAAAAGGCTTTTAAAGCGGACGTTTATGATATTTCCAATGATTTTGTGAAATAATTTTGACCTAATTTTGTTGATTTTTTATAAGAGAAAAAAAATATATAACGTAACGTAACTTTTGTGAATACGAAACGTCATTTCCGGTTTTATTTCATTTATTATTCTTATTTTTTTTTTTTGATGCAAAATAATAACTCCGCTTGTGCATGCTCAATGCCTCAAAAATTTAAACATTACTTTAACAACATTTAATGTACGTTAAAAAAAATTATCCATTAATTAAATACATGTACAGTATTTCGAAATAATTAAAATAATGAACCATCATTTTCGATCTGATGTAAAACCTATTATAATAATGGACATGCAACGAGAGGAAAACTACATACAGTATTTGCTAATTTTGACAAATTTAAAAAAAATATATGTTGAGGTTCTATTGGATATTACAAAATTATTCTGTCAAACCTAAAATGCAAATCTACTGTAATATTGGTTGCATACAATGTAATTATGGGCAATTTATTGTCAACCGAGCAGTTATAAGCAGTAGTGGCTGCAAAGATTTCCAAGGAGCCAGAATGCCACTCTCAAGTACCCATTTTTTAGTTTAATCTAATTTTGTTATTGTTTCCCCTCGCATTTTTTCGTGTGTTAACACGTGGATAAGTTGATGGTTTGTGGAAATGGTTTATAAAATGCCACTACATTTTACTATATAGATTGAAAATCAAGTTTCTTGTCTCTAATGTTAACCGTGTACATGTACCTCCATTCAACTGCACAAAAGGTAACACTATTAATTTTGTTAAATACAGTAACAGAAAACTAACAGCTTCATTTTTTTTTATGGGTAAAGGTCAAACCACTCTATTTTTGGGTTCCATAGAGAGTATAGAACACCCTAATAAATACTTTATTACAGTTATTGAAAAGGTTTATAAATGAACACAGCGCGTTTTAATAAATAGAAAACGTTCATTTCCGGTGCAACTAAATTAGCTGAAATAATGACCAAAGGTGTATAATTCAGTAAACACCTCCGAGTTACCGCAAGTTGCTCCGGTTTAGTTATATACAAACTGTAAAGCGGTACTTTCGGAAATAACGGTTTTCAATAGATCAATGAAGTTGGGCAATGCTGGACTTTTTCAGCAGTAAAAGTGCCTCCCCCTTCCATCCTGAAATCTTTGTAGGGCCTCTTACAACCACCAAGTTAAATTTTTTGGAAATAAAATAAGTGAAAAAAATTTCTGATAAATTTACTCTCTTTTTTTTATTTTCATGCTCCGCCATGCTGGATAGAGCATTGATAGCCCCACCGCCTGCCCTTCGCACAACCCGAAGTACATGACTGTACTGTAGTTAGAAAAAGTGCAATGGTTACCCATCCAAGTGCTAATTATTATTGCCAAGCATTGTTTACCTTTAGTGATACATGTGTATGATGTGTTAAAGAAAGTGGTTTGTAAATCCAAAAAAGCAAAAGCAGATACTGTACTGTAATTAAACGATATAATGACATTCAAGCATCTCGAAGCTCTTCGCCGCTGCCCGACAAACCTTAGTCTTAGACTGGTCGAGAAGGAGCAGAAAAAGTCAAATCCAATGCTTAACACTATATTAAATTAAATCATTACTAAAATACTTGATTTTCAACTTTATCAATATTTTAACGGTACTCTACAAATTAATTCAATTTTCGAAGTTCTATTCATTTCCAGAAAGTTTTACAAAACTATAAAAATGTATACCGATTTATATTGACTAAAAATAATCCTTCATTATTTTTATTTACTGAATATAATTTTTAACAAAAATTGTTTTTTTAAAAAAAAAAAGTAGTTTTTATTTTTTTGATAATAAATTACAAAAGAAGAAAAAAAAAACTTCAGTTTTCAAACTTTTTTCCATCTTATCTTTAAAAGCCATAAAACATGGCACCCTGTACACTCCTCCTCCTTCTCTTCCACCATCCACCTTTCCACCCTTTCATTAGCATATTCGCTTCTCCCACATCCCATTCATCACGTATTGGGATGCGATAAATCGGCATGAAAGGGCCGCTAGAGACAACTATTTCCGGCGATTAAATTCTCCAAACCGATCTAACCATATAATTTTAACCTAACCTCAATAAATTAACCCAAAATAATTCCACCCATCCATCCATCCACACACCCTCAACGATTCTTCCCTAATAAATGAATGCGATTCGTTGCATGACCGAAATAAAAGTTTAAAAAAAAAAAACTAAAAAGCGCCAACTTAGACTTATCTCTCACCACCATCAACCAATACTATTTAAACCCGAAAAGGTAAACATAACTAGACGGGAATCAAAAAAATAAGTATAGTGTGTCCGTAAATATACGAAGCTTTTAAAAAGCGAATAAATCAGTCAAATTTTAATGAAAATGAATTAATTTTTTAATATTTACATACAACAACACCTCCGATTTAATGATAAAAAACAATTTTTAGAATATGACCTCTCCATCTGAGTCGGCACGCGTAAACGTGCTCAAGCGCTCACTTTCACGACCAAAGCTTTTTGTAGACTTGCTGCCTATACCTGCCGACTACATCTCGGCACGTGCTGGCATCTAACATAGGATTAATGCAAGTTTCTCAAATTTTCTTAAGCGTATTATTACGTGCCGACTCAGTTGTTGAGGTCACATTCTAAAAATTGTTTTTTATTATTAAATCGGAGGTTTTGTATGTAAATATAAAAAAAAAATACTGTGATTCATTTTCATTAAAATTTGATTTGTTTATTCGCTTTTTAAAAGCTTCGGATATTTACAGACACACTATACAATGCTGAGCAGATCACTTAAGCTATTAATCTCATTGCCATAAAAACCTCGATTCAACGTTTTCAAACATTCACCTTTTTTTCCTTCAAAATATCGACGACATAAGTCACCGACAGAGGTGTCTAACGCTTTTAGTTGCCTCAATGACTTGAGCGCAGACGTCATAATGGATCCCAAAAGTGACAGGTGAGAGAGGTAATGTCTCTGCTCCCCCCTCGTCCCGATCCCTGATCCTTGATCCCCGAATCCGATGGCAGGCAGGTGAACGGGATTGAAATATGTCGATGTGCGCGCGCATAACTTTAGGTTTTATTTCGAATCCGGCTTAATTTTTTTTAAAAAAATATGTTTTCCCTCTAATAAATTTTCGAGCTGTCCATCTCCCCTTCGCGAGACTCCACATTTTCCCCTGGCGGATGATGTGAGAGCTAGCAAAAAGGTGATTAGTGTCAGTCATTGAAGAGTTTGCATGATTTACTATCTCTTTTTCTCTCTCCACCAATTGATTCACGTTAGTGAGGTGTATAAGGGGAGTTTTCACAATGCACGATTCCCCTTAATAACGTCAATGTCGATATAGCGAACTGAGGACAATTTTTTTTTTCTCCCCCCGGTTGAAAATATCGAATCACTAACTCAAATTTGAAACCCAAAAACGAGCCAAAAACTCTTAAAAAGTTATTATACATCGTGTTCAGAAAAAAGTGCACCCAACTTTAGTATGAAACCCAATTAATAATTTAAATATATGAATGTCACATGAAAAAACTTTAATTTAAAAACTACTGTACACCCGGTAATATTTTTACACGGGGGATACATTCCTGTAAAACACGTGAAAAAACAATTCGTGTAAAAAAAGTAATGGGGGAATTCTGTGACATTATACAAGGGCTACCGAAAAATACAAACAGTATTATCAAATTATAATTAATACATAAATAAAGGTATGAAAAATTTAAAAAACAAGAAAAAAATATTTTTGAAATTGGTTAAAAAACCGTGTTATTTCAAAATTTCTCGTGTAAAAAGAAGATGAAATTTTATTTTGAAACCGTGTTATTTCGAATTCGTGTAAATAAAATCCGTGTAAAAACAGTACCGGGTGTATTTTAACATTGAATTATTCTATTCTGATTTCTGTGTTCAAAAAATCGCCATTCGGTCTCAAAACTCATGGTGGCTCCCGCCCTTGCATACTACACAGCTTCATCGAAATTGTCCCTGCCTCGGAGCCTCCTACGTAACATACGTTTACTGAATCACTTCCATCTCTCGTTCTTTTCTCTTGTAAACCTTTTTCTTGCATCACTCCCCATATTTTATAGTCTTCCTAAAATTTAATTGAAACAGATAATACAGAGTTGAGAGCAAGCTGGAGTCAGTGTAGCCAGGCATAGTTAGTCATGGGGTAATGCTACGTTTTGCTGCTTGTGCTGACTGCTGAGGCCGGAAGAGAATATTTTGAGCACAGAATAGAACAATTAAATGTTAAAAAAAGTCCTTAAAGAAACATTTTTTCATGTGACATTAAAATATTTAGGCTATTAAAAGAATTGCATACAAAATAAATGTAGTTGGGTGCACGCTTTTTGTGGACTCTGGTATACGTGGTATAGCACTTACCGAGAGTGAGACGCTTAAAAGGCACTGCCGAAACTCCAATACACAACGCAGAAAGAATGTAGATCTCCGATTTGAACCTTAGATACTTCTCCAAATTAAATAATTCAATCCCGGCACGACTATTTATAAGAAACCGTTGCTTCGATAACTACAATTAATTATTCCAGTGGTTAAGAAAATGCACAACGCCATCTCACGTTGATTTAATGTGCCAAATTACCGTTAGATGGCGCTTTTACACGGGTTTTAAAGATTCAACTGCAAAAATGCGAATTTCGAGACGAAAACTGGCTGTAATTAATTGGATTCAACCGCGCAACGATTAAAAGCGAAGTCTAAACTGTAATTAGCTAAAAAAAAAAATACTTAAATTATTAAGAAAATATATTTTAAAAAAATTTGTTTTATCGAGATCATTTTTTTTCAGTTTCATTAAAAATTTCGTTCTATAAAGGACGAAGCGGAAGTGTGTCGCGCGGAGAATTTCGCTGTATTAAACGTTTCGTTGTATCAACATTTGGTCTCATTCTCTCGCTCCCTTAGATACATAACATATGATACGTAAGGAAAAAAAGAAATCTATTTACCAAAAGTTGATGTGCAGACGAGAAATGTCCGTTTGTATAGGGTGGGTGAGCTGTCCATCCCAAAATTCCCTCTTTCTCTCTCTCTCTCTCTCTTTTTGGAGCTGGACAGAAGAAGAAGAGTAATAAATAAAACATGAACATAAAAAAATAAATACATATAATAATTTTTTTTCTTCCTTTTTTTTTTTTGCGGATGAAGTGAATAAAAATAAAGCCATAAAAATCGCATAAAGATTTCACGTAAATTTCACCTAACGTCTGACATACGAGCTGCGAACACCGGACACTGGTCATTCACTCGCGCAACGCAAATCGACGCTCAAACAGAAAAGAGTAAAAAAAAAAAAAACCTCTTGAAAAATGACAACATTTTAGTGGCTATTTTAGTGTGACAAAATTCTATTACATTAAAAATAAAGAAGAAAAAAAAAAGAATGTTAAAAGTTTATATTTTAATATTAAGAATTTTTTTTTAAAAAAAATTGTTAAAAAGTACAGTACCGGTATATAATTTTTTTTTAAAAAAATAACCAAACATTTTAAGTGTTTATTTTACATATTACAGTGAAACCTCTCAACGGAGACCACCGTTGGGACCGACGAAAACTGGTCTTCAAGTGGAGGTGGTCTTGAAAT
>JAQGAY010001385.1:0-14640 GCA_034698085.1 Polydesmus angustus | reverse complement strand
CCGTGACGGTGATCCGTGACGGCGCACGTGCGTTCCATTTTTCTCCTTACCCCGGCTAAAAAAGTATTTCACTTCAATAAGTACGTGACATGGAATTTGGATGGCGACAAAAAAAGCGACAATGGAAAATACTGGACACCCAAAATAAAAAATTTACCTCGTGGTCGTCAGTCGCCATGGGTATCGGAATTGGTGGTGCCTATTAAATATAAATAAGCGACTTTCTTTGTTCATTGAAAATTTCTTGCTGAATATCATCAAATTCCTGCTGCATACGATCCAAATAACCCTTCTTGATTTTGGGTGATCTTTTCTCCTTTCCTCAGATAGGCCGCAAGGTAACCAATCTACAAAAAAAAAAATTAAAAATACAAAATTAAAAACAACATTGAATAGTTGAATATATTACCGGGTCAGCTCTGTTGGATCTAGAAGAGTGACACAAAGCAAACAAAGTTATAAAATTTAATATCAAGTTTTGTTTTTTTAAATAAACATATAATTAAATTTACCTTAGATCGGGCAGTTTTCTTTCGTTGAAATCATCTACATGAATACAGGGATCAATCGAACTCATATCTACACAAAACGAAATCTGAAATGTTGATAAATTTTATAAAATCGACAACTAATGTAAATAGCAGTTATGTAAATTTTAAATACTCACTTTCTTGGAAATCAACTCTGGTTCTTCATAACTATCTTCAACTTCGGTTTTGTCACGTGCTTCAACATCAGTCGCTTCAAGGGTTGCTACATTTTGACTGTCGCCACCCTAAAAAAGTACAGTAAAAGTGATACAAATTCATTTACTAATTAAATACAAGAGAAAACTCATTAAAGAAAATGAATACCATTTTGGTTGCTTAGTTGGTCGAGTTTTTGGACAACGATTCTCCTCCCAGCCTACTCTTTTTTATTGCCATTTCATACTCACGATTCGCTTCCTCCACCGCGTCTGTAAAAATATAAAAAATTAAAAACCAAGCTTAAGCGTTATTACACGTACATAATTTAAATAGATTTATCGAATATTAATAACTTAAACACGAAAAAATCTAACTGGTAGCCTACTCACCATTGAAAAGCTCTTCATCGCTATCTGCGCTAAGCTCATTCGAGCCACGTCGTTTTCACTCTTCAAAACTTATCTCTAAACACTTTTAACGGCAAAATTATTTACAAATTAATATCGATACTAATTATTATTTACATTACCAGAAATATAATTAATCTAAAAAAATCCGACGCGTACAAACACATTTGAAAAATCCACCAGTCGAAATTTCAGCCTTTCACGCAGTAACCTCCAAATTAAATTCGATAACATCAATTATTAAATGGTATCGATATGCTTAGTTACGTTCGTATTTTTTTTCGATTTGATTCTGTATCGATGTACCTTTATCCGCATCACCAGCACGCGGCATTTAAGCCATTCATAATGCTTGTTTTATCAGCCACAAAAGGGAATGAATTTCATCAATTATTGGTAATGGGGTTATAATTGTGGAGAGGCCTACTACACATTTGTATAATAGGGGAAAAAACGAGTTAATTAAAAAAAATAATGCTCACTTTTATTGAATTTTATTTTGAATGAAAATTTTTAATTGTTAAATTTTTTTTTCATTTGCGCAATTTTAAATTTTTTATTTTGGGTGTCCAGTATTTTCCAGTGTCGCTACTGGATGTCATTTCCAGTTGGTCAGAGCAATTCACCCCCATCCAAATTCCATGTCACGTACTAATTTTCCATACTGTGGTTATACTAGTTTCACATCAAAAAGAACAACAACATTGTGACCTCATTCCTTCATTCAATTTTTTTCTGCTAGTAAAGAATGTGTGGCTTTAAAGATTTTGGGTTTATTCTGTAAAATTTACACAAGTTCAAAGTGTCGGAAATGGAAATGCCGATAATTAATATAGGTGATCACGTTATTGCCAAGGGTGTGAAATCCTTGAAATATAAGGTATATATTGGGCTAATGAAAGTGCTCAATATAAACAACCAGAAAACGTAAGTAGTGTTAATCAAAAATTTGTAAATGTTCTAAAAAGTTTAATTTTTTAAAAATAATAGTAGGTTGACAGTCAAACTTATATTGACTAGCAAAGTCTGTGAAGCATTAGGAAAATCTCGACTATTCGATCCATACTTAGCATATGATGTTAAAACCGTTAAGAATTGTACCGCATACAGTCTTTGGAAAGGCATATTAATGGGAAGAATTCTTAATGCACTTTATATAAACAGTATATAATAATTTTTTTTAGTATATCGAGGACCTTAAAGGAAATACCAAGCTTCCAGAGGCTGTGGGTGTTGAGACACCGCAAGAATTTAGAACAATGGAAGAAATTATAACACCTCAAAAAGTTATGACACCGACAAAAGTTATGACTGACAAAGTTATGACACTGACAAAAATTATGTTATTGGATGAAGTTAGGACAATGCAAGAAGTTATTACACCTTTAAGAGTTATGACACTGACAAAAGTTATTACACAGCAAGTGATTAGGATTGCCAGGGATGCTGATGAATCTGACAATGTTACCAGCAATTATTTAGATGATGATGATTCTGACAATGATCGCAGGCAGAAGAAAGCTTCCTACTTCGACAGGGATTTTAACTAGTCAGATGGCGAAATGTTCAGCAAAGATGAAAGAAAAAGAGACAAAATTACAAATAAAGTAATTTTTGTTCTAAAAGGGTATTATCCATCATTTAGAAGAAAATTTCACAAAGCAGATGAACATAGAAAAATTAAATAGAGTTTTATAAGGCATTTGGTATACTTATTTTTAAATTTTTTTTAAAGAAGCTTAACCCTTTAAGCATTGCAGACGCCCCCCCCCCCCGACATCCACACAAGTTGGCTCCTATATGGTGCAGACGTCGGAGCGACGTTAATTTACATACCCAAGTTGAAATGCCCGCTAAAAAGCCTACTGTTGCACTACAGGGGTGAGCTATACATCAAAATTTAGCTCTTGATGTTGTGCATAATGTTAAACAGGTGGCAGCACCAACTGGGCAATGCGTGATAGGCAATGTAGGGTTTTTCAAGCTATGACCTTGAAAAGAGAAAAAAACTTTTTTCAAAAGTGCGAGGTTGTAGCACACACTGCTGCAGCTATAGTGGCACATGGCGGCTGCTTCTCTCACTGCTTTGGCTCACAAATTAATGTGACACCAGAAAGCACACTTTGATAAAAGAATGCGATGCTTAAAGGGTTAATGTCATTAATAAATTAAATTTTTTGGAATACAAAAAAATGCAAAAGGTCTTAAAAGATATAACCTGAAGAAAAAAAAAGAAAGACTGTTTGCAACCAATTAGCCAGCTGGTAAATTTAATTTAATTAAAAATTATATTTTATCTTAAAAGGCTAATATTAAGAACTAAACTTTCTTTTCGACTTGTTATACATTATTATAAATGTTGAACATAATAAGAATATTTTGTAATCTATAGAAAAGGCAAATCTTATAGAATTATTGTTGAAACATGCTGGATGACTGGAGGAGCTTATACTTCAAGCTACTACTGTAAATATAAGCAAAGTATCTCTAAATAATTATAAAAAAATTTAAAAAAGGTTAATTTTACTTAAAAATTTAATTTTGGTGTACTCATAATTTGCAATTGAAAGAAAAATGGAACGGTTGGCCACTGAATTAAACAAAATTGAACTAAAAGCTATTAATGTAAATTATATACCACCAAATTACGCTCAGGCTACTTTCAGAGATATGCATGAGGCCATGGGAAATCAACATCTAATAATTATGAAAATGGTACTTATAAATATTTAATATATTATTTAAATGGTTTGTAATTAATTATTTTTTTAGGCTAAAGAACAAAAAGACTTTTTGGACTTCTTTTTCGACATAATTTCTGCCAGAAAGACTTAAAAAACATTTTGTAAAACTGTTGTACATTAATATATGCCAAATACTTGCCAAAATTTCTTCAAATGGATAAATCGGTCATGTAAAAGTTGTCATGTAAAAGTTGCCACATTTATAATTTGCCACATTGATATAAATTAAATTTAAAATCTAACTAAACTTTATTTTGACTCATTGTACATTATTAACTGTTGTACAACATTTTAACTGTTGCACATCGACATATCTGTTGGACATTAATATATCTTTTGGACATAATTTTATCAGTTGGATATTGTTTTGTATGCTGTACATTTTTTTTTGTTGAACATTACTATGTGATAGTGGATGAGATGGTGGAAAACGTGATGAGTGATGAGCAAGTGATCTCCTGTGAACCCATCTCATGCATTCAACTGCTCACAGTCGGTTTCTAATTTTATTCCACTGTTGATTTTAGACAATTTAAATTCTAAATTATTCTATTTCAGACGAGAGTGGTGCAGTTGGCCTACCTGACCCATTCTAACTTCAACCAGGAGCAGTTCACGATGTTGGGGGCTCCAGCCAACGAGGAGGATATATTTATGGTAATTTTTACTAGAGCAAAATTGTAGTATTATAATTATAATTTATTTTGAATATTTTTTAAGGTGTTTGTGGAGTTGTTTGACAACTACAACACATATATATTTCTGGACTTTGGTAAATCTAATTTTATCACTATGCACATACACACCAGCTATAAAAATTATAACTCGTGATCTTTACGAAATTTACGATGTTTACTAAAACCAAATTATAAATAGTACACTATAATCTATACCGTTGCCTACTGTTTTTTCTTTTTGTTATTAAAAAAAATGTAATAGCCAGAAATTTGAAAGATTAGCTGCTATTAAAATTTGATAATAGTAGATTAGTTAAAGTAGTACACCTGGTACTGTTTCTACATGTTTTTTTTACACGAATTTTAAATAACATGGTTTCAAAATAAAATTTCGTTCTCCTTTTACATGAGAAATTTTGAAATAACACGGATTTTTAACCCTATTTTAGGGCGACAAAGACAGCAAAAACTAAAAATTTAAAAAAAAAAATTAGCGATAAAAGCCAGATCGACGTTTGCAAACAACCACAGCGGCGGCAGCTAACATGGCGATCGACCGCGTTGGGGAAAAACAACAACAGCGTTCGAAATTTTACAAGTCGTTTTCTCGATTAAACGGTAACAGAATGGCGAAACGAGTTGGTTAATTGTTCGACAGTCGATTGACGGTGACGTTGTTCATTAAATTGTTGATTTCGATGGAAGAAAAATAATTAAAATTTTGAAATTTGGAGGAAATCCCATCGAAATGGGAAAAAAAACGAAGACGAAGGGCGGGGCTAGTGACGTAGAAACCACTGTCCAGGCAAACTTCAGCGGATCGCTCAACCCTCGCTATGCAAAAGCTATTACTCAGCGCTTATCACTTTGCTCCTTCTTGTAATGGCATGTTTCGGCAGTGCTGTCGCTTTACGAGGACCAACCATCAACTACGGAACACAATAAATACAGTACAGCGCTATTAGATTAATTAGAAATACAATCTATTATTATAATAAATATGAAAAACATTGACTATACACTCGAATATCATTATTAAATTCAAACCGATTACAAAATTACGCCAAAACTACTATACCAAAACATTAAAAAAAGTGTTTAGAATCTGGCAACACGGTTCATCATTATTTAGAAAATGATACCCTTTACTACAAAGTGGTCATTAGACCAACACAATGAAGATTTGCATTAAAACGTAATAATTATTATTGGTTTCATTGAATTTATTCATCAAAGTGTAGTTTGTGTTTACACATGAAAAATTGACATTTGTTAGTCCGAGTAATTTAATAAATCGTTCTTTAAAATTATTATTATTGGCCTATTTTTTAATATTTTTTTCTGCTTAACAAAATAATTTATCTTTAATAATCGAGTTCGGCAAAAACAAACAGTATTAAAATCTACACCTCAAAAAGTCAGATTACAAAACTTTGATAATCGATCGTTCA
The DNA here is from genome assembly GCA_034698085.1 of Polydesmus angustus. Classification (NCBI taxonomy): domain Eukaryota; kingdom Metazoa; phylum Arthropoda; class Diplopoda; order Polydesmida; family Polydesmidae; genus Polydesmus; species Polydesmus angustus. The sequence continues at coordinate 8,672 of JAQGAY010001385.1, read as the reverse complement.
TTATTTTCTATTTTTATGAATGAAACATTTTTTTTAATTGACCTCGTAATAATAATAATTATTCTGCAATTTATTTATTGCATCAATAAAACTTAAGATTAGGCTGCGGAATAAGGAGTTTTACTTGACCTGGAACCTTGACCTTTATACAGTATAATCATTCAAAAACAAACCTGTTTTTGTGTACCAAATGTTTCGTTTGTTCGACCTTTGTGTTGTTGCGAGTTAAAAATGGTAATTATAATTTACGACAAAATTTTTATGAATTACATTATTATTATTATAATTAAAAATAATCTTGTGTTTTGTATGTGCCGTAGGCAGATTTAAAAAAGGAACCAGAAATAGCTGTAGCAGCCGCAGAAGTGAACTTTGATTTGGCCACCGTAATAGAAATCACTGATCAACAGGTTAGGAGAACTCTTTCGAATAGTGGAACACTCTTTAAGTCAAAGTTAATCAATGTAATAATTGAGGTGAGGAATTTTGGGTTCGACAATGCCGAAAATTACTGTAGATTTTTCAATAGGGATTAGAGAATAATGATGGGCAGTCGATAAAAAGTGATCATTGGTTTCGAGTTGACAACAGCGATTTGCTCGGGCAATTGAGATTGACTACATCGCTTACCTGTAGACATGTTCAACTGTCTTTAAATATGCTCGACTTGGACAAGGATGAATTGGTCAATGCGATAAATCCGTTTCAGATTTTCATGTTCAAGTTATATTGCGCCAACGACGATTGTTCTTCTTGTGTCAATGAATTTATGTCGATGAATGCATTTAATAACCTAAACTCGGATAAAAGCGAGCTCAATTTCAATGTTTATCGCTACGACATCAAGGAAATAACCGTGGCGTTGCACCAGGAACCATTAGCCATGATTAAGGCTCCCGTTTTGGAGCTCTCTGTCCCGTTTTTCTAAAGCACGTGAAAAGTGTCCCGTTTTCATAAAAAAACACAAATTGTCCCGTTTTCTGAACGAAATTGTCCCGTTTTCCCAAAATGCGCGAAAATATGTGCACTTTTTTCAAAAAAATTTCGCGCTTCGCAATTTTCAGTGAATTGTTATCGTGAGCCTGAGGTTCAACTTCGGATCACCTCATTAGCTGATGATTGTCACTTTTCGTCGCACAGATTTTCCGCTACTCTACACCTTTTCAGCGACGGTTAATCATTTGCGGTTCCCCTCACCGTGTTTAGTCAAACGGAGAACGCGAAGGATTTGGTGTACAACATTTTTTGTCGTCAGGATGAAAACAAGAGCGAGTACCCGATTCTTCTGGCCTTCGATCGCGAAATGCATTCATATTTAGAAAATGATACCATGTACTATGATACTACAAGGTTATTTTCCAGCCTAAAAAACAGTAACTATAATCTACTCGTATTAATGATGTAAATAATTTGCGAATGTATATAGGACCGGTTAACAATTACCGGTATTCATGTTAACTCGATGGCATCTTAATTTGGGCTATTTCCACACCAAATTGTTGCTGATACAAAAAAACATTTTTTTTGTTAAAAACATAATTTCCAAATTTAAAATATGCTGATTTAAATAGACATCGACCAAAAAACCCTTTTCAGCTGGAAAATGCCAATCAGCAAAAAATTAAAAAAGATTGAGTAAACACCCTGGCACGTGTAGATGAAAACATGATATATCGGTTGCGTCAGGGCAGACAGAATAGTGGCGACCACCTTTAAGATATTTTATTTAACTCAGCATAATTTAAAGCTTAAAGTTATGTTTTTTTATTGGAAAAAAAAAAAAAAAATTCATCATCAACAATTTGCCATTTATTTCGTGTTTTATTCAGCAGAAAATAGCCCAAATTCAAAAGGCCATTGAGTTAACATGAAGAACGAGTTGCATCCGCGCATAGAGGTTGGTGGTCATTAAAAATAAGTTAAAAAAAAAATTTTTTTGATAAAATTCTTATCAAAGTTCAAACAACATTACTATTATTTTTTATGCTTTGAATTTGTAAAAAAAATCTAATAATGTAAACAAAGCCATCAATATAATTATTTTGATTACCTGATTTCGGTATTTGAAAAAAATTAATATTAACAAGAATTTTGAACATTATTATTTTGATCGACTAGGATCCGGTTTGAGGATCCTCCTTTGAGGATCCTTTGAGGTTTCACTTTTCTAATCAAAAATAAGAAATTAATTCTTTCCTCTCAATAGAACAAAACGAAATACGAGTATCAGATTAAAACCAAACAAAACAGGTTCACTTACGATCATAATTATAAATTTATAATTGGTGCGCTTCTAACCAAACTGATATTAATTATATTGAGGTAATTTTTGCAAGTTGTCACGTGAGATAAATTTTCCTTTTTTCATCTGCCGCAATCATTGCATAAACAAAAACATGAGCGAAGAGTTCAGAACAATTTGCTAATTTCTACTGCTAGGTGAGTTTATATCATCATTTTTTTATATCTTAAGGAACTTATGTACGAGTAAGTGAAAATATAGAACATAAAATATTATATCTTAAATTTAAGTCCTCGATAATAAAAAGTATTGATACTGTAATATTAATAGGGTGTTTACGAGGCTCGTAAAGTAAAATAATCCTTGGCCCACGCCATAAGTCACCATTTTTATAGTTACACTATTACATAAATCCCGTGTAAATATTTTATATTGTAGCCTATTGAGGCGTGATTTAATACGATATTTACGTCTCGGTCTTTACTCAATACTTTTTTTGGTGTCAAAAAGTTTGTTAAAAAAATAATTTTTATTTTTTGAGTTTCATAATTAAGTTTTTATGTTGTTGTTTTATTAGTTATCTCTACCGGATAGGTGCTGAGATCAAAACGAGTGGAAAAACAAAAGTCTCCCGAGGGTAAAAACGCATCTACGATGTCCGAGAGTAACGCGGATGTTATTGAGTGAGCCGAAGCTAAGGTGTACGGCGGCTGCAAAGGACCCGATTCGTAGTACGTGAAGTTAATCTCATCCGATGGACACGAATTTATCTTGAAAAGAGAACACGCTTACACTTCTGGAGTAATTAAAAATATGCATTTCGGACCTGGAATAGTAGATTAAATAAAATTTCATTAATTTCTATGAATATCTGGGTCATCGCTTCGAAATTAGTTTTTCGCATGTATTTTCTTTATTTTTATATTATAGGACTTTTTCAAGAAAAGGATACTAGCGAAGTGACTTTTTCACAAATTCCGTATGTGTTGCGTTCATTAATAAGATTTGTAAATTAATTGTTTCTTCCACTAAGCACTAAGCTCTTTACACCAACAGCTCCACTGAAATCCCCGATTTCGAGATGGAGCCTGAAATGACTTTGGAACTGCTCATGGCCGACCTGTTTTTCAATTGCTGAATAAAACTTCTAAAAAAAATAATAAAATTTGTCAGAATTAAAGTGCAATTGCGTTGAAATTTTTCTTGTAAACTTCTTATTTTTAGCGAATAATTATGCTGAAGATATGTACTGTAAATTATTAAGATTTGTAAACAAAAAGTTAACTGAAAATAACAAGTGAGGAAAACGAAAGCAACGATGTGCGTCTTCAAGAAATCCCGTAAGTTATCGGGAATGTGCCCCAATTGTTTCTCCATTTTAGAGATCACGTTCTGCACGTGGTGTGCGTGTATTTCGGATGTAAAGCTCATCACGAAAAGAGATTAATGATAGAAGACGATTGGCTGAACATTATATTGGACTCATTCGCCTGCGAAGTGTGCCTGGCCGCCGACTTCTTAGATATCTAAACTATTTAAACGACGAAAGAAGAAGAAAAGAGTTTCAATTTCTATTAATCATCTCTTACATTTTGTTTTTGTTTCTTTCGTGAGATTCTGTCATATAATAAATTAATCTGCCGCGATGTAAAAATTCAAAAATAATTTCTATAAAATCTGTTTTTTTTTTTTTTTTGATCGGGAGAAGTTATTAAATTAATTGAAAAAATAAAAAATATTATAGAAAATCTGGGTAATTATTTGAATGCTAATAGTTAAAGTTGTCAATTATTAGTAAATCATTTAAAAGTGACCCAAGAATCAGATTTAATTGTTTACATTTTGAAACATTTACAAACACAGTGATACACGTGAAAGTGTTCGCGGGGCTTACGTAACGCCGCTATAGTTACTTTAGAAGGATTGGGCAAAGTGTAGGACCTCCTTTAAGAAGGGGAAAGTGGTCACGTGATTATTGACCTCTTTCGCGATGGAGAAGGAAAAAGCACAAATCGTTTTCAAGCTGAGTTAAGTAACGTGCACACATGCGTTTTTTCTCTCGCTTCTCTCGCTTCTTCTTCAAAATTATGTCGTCACATCCGCAGCAAAAACACGCAAAAGACAAAAAGCTTAAGAAGCAAAGAAGTTCAACCAGTTGAACTTCTTCAGCTTTTCTTTTTTGCTTCGAATTATTCCAGCCAATAGGAAAGCAAGAAAAAGGTCTTTAAAAATAGGTCGCCGTCTTTAAAAACCACGTGTAGTTTATTTACTTCATTTTTTTACCTGTACGCTTGCATTTGGAAATAATGTCTGGAGAATTTACAGTTGACAAATTTATTGATTTACTATCAAATAAAAGATTTTTATTTGATAAAAAAGAAAGAAATTTTAAAAACAAAAATCTAAAGGATGAAGCATGGAGTGAACTAGGAAAAATATTGGGATTATCAGGTAGGCCGGTGCACATGTTTCTTGTAGAGTTAAATTGTATTTTAATTAATTAAATTATTCTAGGGGATCAAACAATGAAAAAATTTAAATCAATGAAGGATTATTACAGCAGAATTAAAAAAAATCGGGATCTTAATCAACGAAGTGGCTCAGGAAGTGGGGGAATCGATGAAAAAAATTGGACTCATTTTTCTGCAGTTGAAAATTTATTAAAGGATTCCATCTATGTTAGGGAAAAGTAAGTTTATTAAATTTAGTAATATTAATTGAAATCACAACTTTTTTTATAGTAGTTTTACCAATGTTATGTTTCCTGAGGAGCTTGATACTGAATCTGAATGTGTAGAAAGGTACTGAAGCACAGTTTTTTTTAATTTGAAAAAAATATTTACAACTTTTTTTATAGCTTAAATAATAATAATACTATTGAAGATTTGGATTTTGAATTTGAGGTTTTGCCTCCTTCCATTGCAGAGACACCAAAGTATGTTTTTTAAGTTTAAAATTGATAATTTTATTGTATTAAAAAAACTTTTAACTAGACTTGCCCCTGTGACCACTCCAATTTTCCAGATGAAAAAAAGGAAATTAAGCAAAAATGGGCCCGGGGATTCAATCTTGGAGTTAATAAATGATGTAAGAGGTGTAATATTACAACCAGAAGAAAAAGAGCCCGAAAAAAAGGAAGATGAAATTTCTTCATATTCAAAATATATAGAATCATCTTTACGGAATTTACCAATTAGAAACGCAAGGTTATTGATGAAAGATATCACCATTATTGTACTTAATGAATTAACAAAATTGGATGCAAACTAAATAAATTTGTCTACGGTATAAAATTGTTTTGTTATGCTTTGATTTTATTTTATTTTATCCAACATTAATATGGCACAAAACTATCTTGAGACTATTTTTCTAGAACTAATACCATATCATAATTACTTTTTAACATTTTTTAAGGACATTTTTAATTGAGATTCCATTTTATTAAATGTATTTACTCTCACATTACCCCTCTCTCTGTCTCTCTTGTCGTAAGAAAAAGTAAAATATATTTTTTTCCCTTATTTTTAATAATTTGAAACTAAAAAAATCCATACAATCTGCAATAACTTAACTTACTAAAAACGATAACGGCACTTTTTTAAGGTCACCTTTCTATGTTGATTGCACCAAAGCTTGACTTTTAATGATTTCTAATGTAGTCTTCTCACTGTTTAAAATAATAAATTTGAAGTTAATTGTTTGTTGTTAAAAATCGTTGAGCTAAAATTCAAAAACATCAAAGTTAAAATTGGTTTCTTAAACGTTTTGGCTTTTTTTGCATTTTTTCTACCGATGGTTTTTTTTTATAGTTTTAACTACAGTATTGAACGTTTTCATTGCAATTATTGTTGCCATTAGCAGTATGACATTTTTAACTACGTTCTGTTTTTATTTGCTGATTTATAATTGCGACGTAAATTATTTGTATTTATTCTATATTTTAGATTTATTAGGTTTGAGATTTGTAATGTTTGCTAATAATAATGCCACGAGCAAAATGTTAATGAATTACTGTTGCCATTAACTTATAATTAACAATTAATTCCGTAGTTGTTGAAATTCAAATCGCCGTTATTGAGCTTCACTACTTAGTTTAAGCAAACATTTCAAAAGATTCCATTTATTTAAATGTGTTTAATACCACATGGCCCGTTTATGGTGAGCAGCAAACAATTTCAAAAGTTAACACTTCAATAATTTAATTTACTAAAAATGATTAAGGCACTTCTTCAAGGTACATTTTTTTACTACGCCTTTGCTTTTTTTACTTATTATTTGGTACTGTACTCGTTTTTGACTTTTTTAATTCATTTTTAATGCTTTTTTGGAAAGTTAGCCTAACAATTAATACAAATTAAGTTGTACAATTTAACTTTTTATTATTTTAAGCAATGTGAGTTTTATATAATAGTACAATAGCATAAACATCAATTACAACAATAGTTTTTCACTTATTAGAAACTTTTAGAGCTCCTGGTCCAGCTAAATATTCACTCAAATTATTTCTATAAGTAGTTGCCGACATTAAATATCTATGATTCGTGCAATGTACAAGAGGCAATAAGCTTTCTGTTGCCTTAGTTTTTCGCCAATCTCCCAAAACAATATTTCCATCAGTATCTTCTGAATCAACTAGAGATGGAGTACAATAACTTTTTGAAGTAGAAATTAGAAAATTATGTAAAGATACGGCAGCCATAACATACAAATCTATATTTTTTTCACTGGCTTTGATTGGTTTTCTAAAAACCCTCCATTTATTAGCTAAAATTCCAAAAGCATTTTCTGAAATTCTTCTAGCTCTTGATAACCTATAATTGAAATTTTTTTTTTGTAATGATAAATTTTTTCCACCATAAGGGTACTGAAGAAAAAGAAAAAAAATTCTCTAAATAAAAATTAGTCTGTTAATTAGCGAGTGGGTTAAGTATTTTTTTTTCTCAAACTCCAAAAGCAATAACAAAAAAATTATTGTTTACATTTTGAAACAGTTATTACAAACACCGTAAATCTGCTTTGAATATTTTTCTAACTTCAATTAAATCAAAAACAATTTTATTTATTTATAATTACAATGAATTTTGAACTTGGGTTTGAGGATTAACCTTCCTATTTAAAAAAAACCTGGTTCCCCCTTGTCCAATATAGAACAAACGAATACGATGTTAAAGTAAATACACAAACGGTTACCACATGTTCTGCGCACACGTGATAAGTGTTACTGTTATGACGTCATTTTCAGACTTCACCCATTCAATTATTTCTCATTCTAGTTATTTTTTGGCCATTGAATTCCACGGTTTGTGTTTTAGTTCAAACGGTAATTAAACAAGTCTCGATTATCAGGGTTATTAATTGGCCGAGAAAATTATCGCTAGATTCGGATCAACGAAGATGGTAATAAAAACAACTATAAATCAATGTAAATAATTTTAATATTTTTTTTTTTAATTTAACAATCATTTCAGGAAGATCATGAAAATTCGGAGGTGGAGAGTGAGCATTATGAAAAAATTAATTCCGAAATAAATTTTGATTTAGGCGTAGTTAAAACGGTAAAAACAATATTAATGATAGCTTTTATATCTTTAAATAGGGAGTGTCCGAACCACGTAAACGCGTTTATGGGTACACCCTAACTATTCGAGCCTGTATATTTATCTTTTTTTTCGCATCACAATTTCATCTTCTATAATAATATTTTGCAGATCAATTGTGAGTTTTCATGCAACGCGAATCCACTATTTCAATGGCCTATAGCTAGTGGTCAAGGAGTATAAGGAACCCAAGGAGAGTAGTTGGTCGAGCGAGCGTTTCCCCATCAACGGTAATAACGAAGCTTTCGGTCAACTGACGTTAGTAGTCCGCACTCCTGTAATCCAGCTCAATTTGTTTGGAGGCTGAGGGGAAGGGTGTTCCCGTGGGTTCGAGCCCCGGATATTACCTTCTCTTCTTTAATTATTCATTCTGCCTATGGCGACAAATTTCAATAAAAAAAAACCATTCCAAAAATAGCCATTGGACCTTTAGCCTCACGGTGGAGCTTTACGATCACAGCAGTCGTCGATCGCCAGTGACGGATATCGACTCGTACAGGGTGATACCATGTCACTTACCAATTTCGATAGCTAATAAAATTTATATTTTTGCCTATAAATTTTTTTTTTTTTTTTTGAACCAAAGATTATCATTTCGGTTTTGCATTTTCCAAAAATAACAAAAATGGCTTACCTATAGCGGCCACCAGCCTCTATCAACGAATACAACCCACGCTCCATGTTAATTTAATTCAATGGCATTCGATTTTTAGTTATTTCCAGCCTAGTGCCGAAAAAAACCCAAATTAAAAAATTGTTGCACAAATGAAATTTTATTTTTTTAAAAATAAAAATACCATTGCCAAATTTTAATTATGCAGATTTAAATAAAA
>JAQGAY010001384.1:0-14642 GCA_034698085.1 Polydesmus angustus | reverse complement strand
CTCGGATCAATATTTTTTTCTAATTCATTCTATGCAAAGTGCACCAATGCGAAATGAATGCACTTTGCATTAATGTATTATTATAAACGGTAGCGCATACCCAAACCAGACTAATACTTCGTTGCTTCTGGCTTTCCTCATATGGTTTAAGCTTAACCAATTGATTTAAAGTTTTGCGTGCAGCAAGAGAGGTTTTATAAACGAAATTAAATTACAGTACCTCAACAGGGTAAGATTTATTAAAACGCTTTTCTGGGAAAGATCGACACTTTTTTATTTGAAATAAGTACGCATGAGCGGCAATTCGGTTTTCATGGTTCCGAGGTTCCGAATTACCCATAACAGGCTTCTGCAGACCAACAAATTTATCCACCTTTTTTCTATTACCCGGTAATTGAAAAATGTCGCTCTTTTAAGTTTTAATAATTATTTTTGTTAATATTGCAACAACTTAGATTAGGCACATGGTTTAACATTCTGAGATCAATACTAAAGGAGAATTTAGATGAAACTAGATCACTTATGTGGTAAATACGGTTTAACTTAACAAACCAATACATTATCCTAATTTATTTGTTCGGTACAAATTATTGTTTATTGAACTTTACATTCGTGCACTTAACGTGCTAGGCTTCCAATACATGTATTGTTTACCGAATGCTTATATTAAACGAAATCAAAATAAGTTTATTCGCCGAATAATGCCGCTTTTACGTGTTTATCATGAAAACAATTTTGAAGGGGAGGCTGAATGTGAAAGTCGTGTTTTTAGTTGGATAGTAGCCAGTGTGAAGATCAACAACAGATCTTTTCTCCTCTCTCTCTCTCTCTTTTTTTTTTTTTTTTACTTTTTTTTTTTCTTTATTTCTGAATTGAACGTGTAAAAGAAGTTTAACCGCTCTCGTGCGATAGCAACACGACGCGTGTTTTAGGGTTGACGGGTTTCTTCCAACAATTAATTATTCAGCGATTTGTGATTAGTGCGACAAAGCACGACGTCGAAATGATCTCTAGCTTTCTCTATATCTCTCTGCCTCTCGAATAATAGATAATGGTGGTAGCTGTTTTTGTGTCAGTTCGGTTTCATCCGTCGTTCGGAATGAGAATAGATGGGAGATTGAGGGATTTCTCCATGTATCTGCGATGTTAAAAGTAGATGGCGGGTGCGTTTGACATCACGTGAAATGTTCTCTCATTTTTTTTTTTTTTTTTTTTTGATGTGTGTGTGTGTTATTTATTTTCATTGCAATCGCGATTGATATTCCGCTGTCCGCAACATGTAAACCTTACAATGTACGCGTTTTTGACAATTTAACGCTCGAATAATCTTCATTACATTCACACACTTGAAGCCGAGCGATGTTCTCGTAATTGTACGTGCGATTTCGATTTTCTTTCAAAATTTTGGCGGCTTGGATTCTATATATCTTATTATATTATTATTATAGATGTAGGCAACTTAATACGAGACAGGGTTTTTACATTTTCTTCACGAGGATACAATGTTTACTAACGGGGGAGAAATGTCTGGAAGCGGGGATTCAGCGCGATTATATTTACTTTGAATTTAAATTTTTTAAGTTTAGACGCTGATCGATAACATGTTTTTGTGTTTACAGTACCGTACTTATTTTTTTCCCTTTTTTTTGTTTGTAGGTGGTTCTGACAGTAATAAAGGGAAAAGTAAGAAATGGAAAAAAATACTCCAATTTCCACACATATCAAAATGCTTAGACCAGAGGAATAAAATTGGTAAGCTTTTTTTAAAAAAAAATTTATTTATTTACTTCTATTTCTAATGCATTTCTAATATTTTATTATAATATGCATTTCAATGGTATGATTTTTCAATTCAATACCACAATGTTTTTGATAAATACAGTATTATGTAAACTGCGGTTGACAATTTCATCAAATTCAATACGCTGCTGCTTCGAAAGAGTTTTGTTAAAACTTTTAAGATTCAGCCTACGCTTTTCTATTTCGATTATATTTTATAAACTTTTATCAAACGATTCATTCTTCGACTTTTTTAACGATATAAAAAAAGTTAAATTTTTTTGAGTTGAAAGAAGTGGGGGTAATATGTTATAAAATTACTGTAAAACGCTTTCAAGCCTTTGATTTAATGGAGAAGAATATAATGTAATAGAGAAATATTGCGAAAAAAATTTCAATTGCTTTATTTTTTCTTTTCTGTATTTCTTTTCTTCCTTTTTTTATTTTAGAAAAAAGGTTTGTTTTTTTATACAGAGTGCAAATTGCGAACTAGAAAAGTCAATATTTTATTTTTTACATTATTCTAACTACACGGTGTAGGAGAAAAAACGAGCAGAACCTTTAACTTGATAAATAGGTAAATAACTTGACGGAATTAATGTTATTGATGCTAAAACTATCGTATTTTAAATAAAGCTATAGTATTTTTTACTATTGATTTCGTAGTAAGCTTAAATAAATAGTGAGTTAAACTTTAACAGGGGAAATAAATACTAAATTTTATTGAGATAGCATTAGTTATTTATTTTGATTGCGCTCTTATCAAGCAATAATTAATGATCTGCACCAGTTAAAAATTATTGCCGTCACATTAAAAAAAAGAGTTACTACATGTATTATAGTATAGATTGAACTAATTTTAGTCTCAAAAAAATTTGTCATTTATTTCTTATGTTAAAGTGTAGCTCGGTTGTTTTCCTGTACATCGTGTATAAGTCAATTTGGTTTAAAAAGTTGGCATTTAAACTTAATAAAGGTCTAAAGACACATAATTTTATTTCGATTGCGAGAAATTAAATTATTAGTTTTCGAATGCTCATCAAAATCTTAACAGATGTGATTGCTAGTTCATCGTTTTGAAAGTGGAACTATTTTCCTCAATTCATCCACTGTTCTTTATTATACTTTAGGAATAAAGTTTATACTTTATAAGTTTTCCAGCTAGAAATCTGCTTCATTTGAATTTAAAGCTTAAATTTATTATTATAACTTTGCTATTTGAATCATCTTTCTGAACTGTCTTATCTAAATAGCATGCATTTGAATGAGGTGACGGCAAAGCGAACGTTAGAAATGACCCTGACGCGAACCTGTTATGTAATAACAAATTGAGAATAAATGGTAGTGAAGTGGAAAAGTCGTTCTCGGAAAACAGTTTTAACGGTGGCGACTCCTTTTTATCTCGGAAAGCTTAAGCTCTAGCGTAGATATAAAAGTCTTCAATTTTAATTTCGAATGGTTTGTCTGTCTCTTGGTCGATGATGGCATCTTCTCCTTCCTTCTTCTACCTCTCCAACGACGATATTGTAATCTTGTTCCTCTTGGAGAAAATGGAAAGAGATAGAGATGAACGAGCGTTGGTGCGTCACCTGGTTAAACTGAAGTGAGGAAGTTATCGATTGATGCTTTTCTATCCCTCATATCGGATATCTATAAATTGATGTTTTTACCTGATGTCTTTGAATCTTAGTAATATTGCTGGCAAAATAATGGCGATGAGAGACTCTTATTCATATATCCTTCCCGAATCTTGATATACTATACTTTCGCACGTTTTCCTCTTCGCTTTTTCCACAACAGCTTTTTAATTGTAGTAATATAAGCGCTGTAGTCATATCAGCCTGTCATTATCGTTATTTATACGTTGGTCTATTAATTTTAGTAATGAGTTATGGGATGTAATGACGATATAGGGTTTTGCTTGTTCTGTACAGCAGTTTTAACGACTGTCATTTTCAGCGCGTAAACATATTTGGAAAAGATTGTCGGAGAGGGGGAAAAAAAAAAGAGTCTAGTTCGAGGAAAAAAGGCTGAAATTGTTTTTGGTGCACTTCAATAAGTGTTAAGATGACAAGCTAAAGAAAATGTACGATTATTATGGTAATAATTGTCAAATTTAAATGCAGACGGTAGAATGAGATTTTAAGATGACGACTATATTAATAGCATCGTTGATAATGCGTAACTAAGGATCCAGAGTAATGATCATCTCGGATGATATAAAAATTAACTGCATTGTTTAATTTTTTTTTTCTTTTTGTAAGCTTATGTAAAGAATGATAAAGTAAAATAAAGGTTGTTTAAGGTTATGATTTGATAGAGTGCGTTGGTATTATTAAATTAAGATTAAATGAGGATTTTTAGCCCGCGCGTTTTGCACAAAATGCTTTTAATATAAAAAAGAAAGCTTTTATATTAAATTGCTTGTTTGTACATTATTTTTGCTTCTACAGTGTACGTTATTTTTTTAAGGTACCGTACATTAAAGTTATTTTATTGATTAGATAGAAAGAGAAGAATAAATATATCTGTAATTGTTTCTTTAATTAAAACCATCTTGGTTTTTTTTTTAAATCCCTTCTTTGCTAAGCTGTTTAATTGAAATTGTTCATTTAGCTGGTTTATTGCAATCAATATTGATAGTGTGTTTACTAATTTAATTTTACAGATGTGAATTACGGGTATATTGTAGAACAACAACCAATTGGTCAATTATTATTTCGACAATTTTGCGAAACAATACCTATGTACCACCGCTGCAATCATTTTTTGGATGCAGTGGTAAGTTATCAGATTTCTTTTGTTTTTAAAATGTCATGACCTTCATTGAACATTCTTTTGTTTCCAGGCTAAGTACGAGTTAGAAGCTGACGAAAATCGAGCGGAAGTAGCGCTACAAATTATCGAAAAATATTTACAGAATGACGTAATTCATTTTATTTTTAATGCCTTGAACTTACACATTTAACATCCCATCTCCCCGCTTAAGCTGAAGCAGCAGTGCCATATTTATTTCAAGTATACAACGCACACTAGATTCTCATTCGAAGTGACCTAATTAAATTATGTCGTAGGCTGAATTTTTAATTTAACGAAGAAATTCACTCAATCGTAGAATAAGATTATAAAGGATAACCGTTTTCTTATCACAGTTTTCATTTACATTTTGAAGTGTTAAAATTGCGATAACAGTTAACTTTAATCTAATTAACTATGATTTGATGAGAGTTGCACATCTCTAGAACTTTTGAATATATTATTTAGTCTCGCATTAAGTAATTTATGTTGATTAATATTTCTGGTTTAAAACGAGAGCTACATCTGGAAAAATTATTTCACTTCTAAAACGTAATTTAAAACCACTGTCGATGATAAATTAAATATGTTTTGCTTTATTGCGATTTATAGGAAGAAAAGTCTTGTCTAGACACCGTAAATTAATATATTTTTGTTATTAACATTTATTACGAGTTTTTTTAAAAAAAAAAACAACTTACCTGCAGCACTTGCTACGCTAATCTTAATGAAATCTAAATAGTTATGAGTTTATGACCGTTACTGTAGAATTTAAATTTTTAAATGTAGGCTATACCACTTTGTATAAGTCTTACATAACTAAAACATTTACTGTATACTGGATGTATGATATAGAGAGAAACTCAGAAAATTAATTATTTTTTCTGATTTTTAATCGAAAAATATTCAATGAATTGGAATTCTGGGCGAGCTTCTAAAATTCTGGCATTGCTGCTACTGCTTTAACAATTATTTAATTATATTTTATTTACATTTAGCAAAAGGAAGTTGTCGACATTTTAAGTGAAGAAATGGTGGCAAGTTGTAAGGAAAATCAAACGGAAGCTAGTAAAGACTTATTCATCGAAAGTGCGAGGTAATAAATTATTTTAATTAAAAATTATGGAAGTGACTTATTAACGTGCCACAAAACAAATTTTACTTTAGATAGAATTTGTTAGTTTTTTTATAGTAAGATGTTATGCTTGTATGATACTGCAAAAATATAATACAATTCGATATCAAAAAAAACAACAACATAATACTGTACATGTATTTTTTTTGTAGCATTTCAACGTTTTTAAATTGCGCTTATAGTATTTTATTTTTATATCGCAAGTTTTCTTAAGTGCAGTTACACGATACAGTTTCTTAGCAGTAAAAAAACATGTTGTAGAAAAATTGTTATGAATAACAGCTGTCAAAGCACTAAAACTAGTAAATGAGGTTCATGCTCTTCGACTCGGTTGATTGACCTTTTTCTTTTACCTATTTGAGATGACACATAAAAAATTACTTATAGTATACCGTAAATAAAATTTGAAACTTTTACTTTTATTTAAATATGAGAAATTATTACAATAATATTTAAAATTATTGCACTTGCTGTGATGAAAATAACAATTTTAACGCAGTAAATAATTTATAATATTCGTTCAAATAATATTATAAGCTATACAACTTACATACACGCAATGTAGCTTTAATTATTTGGGCTCAATAATATTGAACTTCATACCACAGTACTTGACAATTTAATAAGAAGTCAGTTTTAGTTTACTTTGACGTTATTGCTAGTAGCACAATCATACGGGGCCTCAACATTTGGCGAAAAAAGGGGCGCCAATAATTTGCCTCGCCTGAGGCTGTTTTTTTTTTTTTTTTTGAAGTGCTGCACATCATAGTGCAAGGAGGCTCATTATTGGAGAGGCGTCGGAAATAAAAAAAATATTAATAAATCGCATCTTAATTTTGAAAAAACGACGTATTTATTTGTCAATGTTCGTAATCTTCAAGCTCGACGATTTCTAGTATACATGTACATGATGTACTAACGTCTTTCCCTGCACCTAAAACGAAGTTACCAATTCCTAGATTTACCTAAAATAATGGTTTCACTTCAATTTGGGGGAGAGAACATGCATAATATAGGCTCTTGTGTTAATACATTAATATGTTCCGCCGCTCTTTGGTATTAAAATTGTTATTTTTGTGAAGAACTAGGCCTACTACAAAATTAATTAGGACGATAGCGTTTGACTTGAAGACGTCACTGCGCGAATCAGTTCATAAAACATGCCGAATTAAAAAAAATTGCCAACAGATTTCATTTATCTAAGTTGAGGGGTTATGTTCTAGGTTAGTTTTTTATGCATGCAACTATGTTTATTTTTTGAACGCTAGGAAATTGCTAAAGTGCGTACTAAAGACCCACTTGTTTTGTTAACATTTGACAAGCGGGGCTCTTGAAATGATTTAACATGCTAGTTATCAGTATGTTTATTATCGTGGTTGAAGAGATGAATGGAAAGTCAGAGAAACTAGACTCTCAATAAGTACTGCTATATTCCTTATCAATTAACTTGTCGCTGAGATAATATTGAAACTTGTGCAAATTGAGTTTTAAAATTGAGTTTATTATTTTTTGCTTAATCGACTGTTGAGGTTGGCACATTTTTATCAGGGAGTGAGAAGATTGATTATTGCTACTTGGTTTGCTATTTTTATAAATTGAACGCTAAGTCTTTAAAGTTTCACGCGAACATGACTGTTAACCAGGACTTTAAATTTAGCTCATTATTATCAGAACATAACCTTTCATACATTTTTTTTTATTTAATTTTTTTTATGTAAGTTTTTATTTCAACGTAAGAAAAGCGCTTCAAATTGATAAATAACTGCCTTAAAATTAATTTGTTTTTTTATATATTACTTTAGGACGGTTAGAGAATATTTAACTGGAGAACCCTTTAAAGATTTTGAAAATAGCATGTATTTTAATAGGTATCTACAATGGAAATATTTAGAAAGGTACGAGCGTAACTTTTTTTAATTGAATGTGAGAGAATTAATTAAATTTTTATGTTTACTTTGTAGTCAAACAATTACAGCCAAAACATTTCGAATGTACAGAGTGTTGGGTAAAGGTGGTTTCGGCGAAGTTTGTGCTTGCCAAGTACGCGCCACAGGAAAAATGTACGCGTGCAAAAAACTAGAAAAAAAAAGAATTAAAAAAAGGAAAGGAGAAGGAATGGTCTTATTAGAAAAGCAGATTTTACAAAAAATTAACTCTAGGTTTATAGTAAGTGTAAACAATTAATTTACTTGCGTTATCGATGAATATTTATTGTAATTAAATTTTAGGTAAGTCTAGCTTATGCATATGAAACAAAAGACGCTCTATGCCTAGTTTTAACAATAATGAATGGAGGAGATTTGAAATTTCACATATACAACATGGGTGGGGAACCTGGATTCGACCATGACCGAGCCCTCTTCTACACAGCCGAGGTCGCCCTAGGATTGGAGCATTTACACGCCCAAGGAATTGTTTATAGGTGAGAATCTGTTCAACCAAACGTGGTAGTTGGCCATGTCTATTGACAAGTATGTTCACAGTATGCAACATTCAACACAAATGTACATCGATTTAGATCTTCATGTGCCTACCAAACTCTGAAGTAACTCACATATGGATTTTTTCAGAGATCTGAAACCTGAAAATATACTTTTAGATGATCACGGTTAGTATACTCGACAACTTCCGAAGAAGTTTGATTATTAAGTGGAGAATGGAGATGAAAATGACTGAATCCATACCTCCGTTGTTTAGGTCATGTAAGGATATCCGATTTGGGATTGGCGGTGGAGATTCCGGAAGGGGAAATGGTTAGAGGGAGAGTTGGGACAGTAGGTTATATGGGTGCGCATCAGAAATCATACTTGTATATTTCAACATTTATAGCTGTGATTATTATTTTTAGCGCCTGAAGTGATTGACAATGAAAAATACACATTTAGCCCCGATTGGTTTAGTTTGGGATGCTTGGTATTTGAAATGATCGAGGGGCAGGCACCCTTTCGAGCTAGGAAAGAAAAAGTCAAACGAGAAGAAGTGGATAGGAGAGTTAAAGAAGATCGGGAACAATATTCATCAAAATTTTCCGACGAAGCAAAGTCAATATGCGAAGCGGTAATCGAAATAAATTAAACTTTATTTTAAGTAAGAGCTATTTTTAATAATATTTTTTTTTTATTTAGTTATTAAAGAAAAATCCTAAGGAAAGATTAGGTTGCTCACATTGCAGAATGGGTGCTAGGGAGGTAAAACATCATGATTATTTTAAAAACGTTAACTGGAAAAGGATGTTGGCTGGAGTGTGTGATCCTCCATTTGTACCTGATGTAAGCAATAATTAATACCAATGAGTGATTTTAAATTTTCGTATAAAATAATATGTCATTGGACATTTATAGCCACATGCTGTATATGCAAAAGACGTTTTAGATATCGAGCAATTCTCAACGGTAAAAGGAGTTAATTTGGATGCTTCAGATGCAAGTTTTTACACAAAATTTAATACTGGCAGTGTTTCTATTCCTTGGCAACACGAAGTAAGGAAATCACATTCTGCAATTAGTAATTGCTGTACATTTACGTTTAATTACTGTACTTTGCATCATAAGGGATCATTGTTTCGTTAATAACACAAGTACTCTTTTTATTTCTAGATGGTTGAGACGGAATGTTTTAATGAACTTAATATTTTCGGTCCAAATAATACAAGGTCACCCGATCTAAATGTGGAGCAGGCTCCTGAGGAAGAAGTTAAAGGATGTTTTTTATTTAGGAGAAGGGTGAGTGCGTCCAGTTGTTGCTTATCTTAAATCGAGTTTTGAAACAGTAAATTGAACTACTGCAAATAATGCTGTTATTTTTAGTACTAATGATGCTGTACTTATTAGATACTAATTCTAATTGACATTGTGTACTAACTTTGCATGACAAGTTTTTCTTGGCATTTAATTTTAGTATCATAAATTCCATTGCATACTGAGTGCCTCAAAGTAATTGACCAAATTTGAAAACAGTTACTTCGAAGATTTTAAACAAGTTTGTTGAAATTCGTTTTCGTTAATATTTTGGATGGAAACGATCATTTCATTTCCATTAAACATTACAATTGCAGATATTTTAGCTGCAGACCAACAACTGATTTTTTTAGTGATTCAATCCAAATTTTTGGTACGGGACATAATTATCTTTTAGTTATTTAGGCATTCATTATGTATTTCAAACGAACAAAATCTAGTCAAGTATGGTTCGAAGGCTATTCAATTTAAAATTTTGTGTTGGATTATTATTATCTGTGCTGTCAATGATTGCTATTTGTAAAGACTTTAACAATACAGATAATTTCATCACAAATTATTTAAAAGTTATTTAAATTTAATTGCACATAGACAATTATTTTGAGACATTCGGTGTATTTAACAGAAATTTAGCTTAAATACAGTATACCGTACTTTTTTATAACATAATTATGGTTGATTTTTAATATGCCGTTATTCCGTAATGTTCCATAATTTTTTCACGTCTTATTTTTAAATGACTGGAAAGCCGCAGTGTTTTACAAATTGACAGTACATGTACCTCATTTCAATTAGTACTTCCATTGCTCTATAGGCTCACCCTATCAGAATATCGGAAATATTAATCATTGTAAATGATTGCAATGTAGAAAATAGAAGAGTACTATCAATTTTTCATTTATTTAGTGCCTTGTGCTTGTTTACGTTGTTTGGTTTTAAATTGTTAGTGTATGCATTTTGCGTATCGCAATTAAAGCTTTAAATGTGTACAGTATAAGCTTGGTGAAAATAATTTTAATTTATTTATAAAATTTAATTCTTACTTTAATTTTTTTTTCAACACTTTACATAGTCTGATCAAAAAGCTTCCGACTTCAGTTTTTTCTGCGTGAACAAATGAAGGAGAGAAGGTGTATTTTGGTGGGGAGATACCGTATGGGGTAGGCTACATACATGCATTTTTTTCACGTCTTCAGAGAGCATCATTTTGGTTCTGGTGAGCTTGGGAGTGAGTGCATGTGAATTGTGCTCGTTGCTTTTTCGTTTTTTTTTTTGCGAAATAACGAAACAGAGCTGAATATTGCATCAAGTTTGACAAACTTGATGATTCAGAAGACTTTGAGCAACGATGTTATAAATATTACAGACATCTCACAAATTATGGAGAGGTATAATCTGTTCAATGGTGGTTGCACATCAGTGACGAGCAACTCAAGTTCTGTTAGGTTCTCAAGGATGTCTAGCACAATTTGATGCAATAATTCCTGCTCCAGCCATTCTAAACTACCGTAATTTTGAAAATATGCCGCGTAGGCTACTGATTAAACCCTACTTTCCTCTCTACCCATAGACTCACCGGAGGTGATAATTTTATACTCTCTTGAGGGCATGAAAAAATTCACGCATTTGCAGTGGCGCATCAGGGGTTAATTTCGGGGTTCAATTACCAGGAAAGACACTTGTTAATGCAAAAAAAATTAAAAGAC
The DNA here is from genome assembly GCA_034698085.1 of Polydesmus angustus. Classification (NCBI taxonomy): domain Eukaryota; kingdom Metazoa; phylum Arthropoda; class Diplopoda; order Polydesmida; family Polydesmidae; genus Polydesmus; species Polydesmus angustus. Next base: position 3,489 of record JAQGAY010001384.1, on the reverse strand, counting down.
GGACACTTTTTGATACAAAAAGCACGTAGTCTTGAAGACAGTCATAACGAGAAAACATAAACATTAAAAATCTTTATTGAAAATTATAATTCAAATCAATCTAGCATACATGAAACTCACGGTGTATACATTATTTTTAGCGGCGAACAAGATCTTAACTCATCAGGTGTATTGCGAATGACGAGAAGCCAATTCGACTCCAGTTAAGTCCAAAGATCTGTCCGCGGCTAAAACTTTCAAGCGTCGCAACTTTTTTTGTGATCACCGATTAGTTGGTTAATACACACATGACTTCTATTACTAGGTTATTAGTGTCGTGGTTGAACAAATTGGCGAACATCTCGAATTTTTTCTAAACTGTATGTACCTGACCGATGCAATGGTGCATGGCTATTGGTAGACAATACAGCTTGCCAGATATTTTTCTTTCAATCAACCTTCTTGTCCTAAACATCTTTTCCAATATTGTCTTCCTGAAACATTCGTCGACATTATTATTATAATTTTTGGTTTCAACGAACTATTATTTATAAAACGAATACTTCCAAGTCTCTACCTGTTATTTTTTAAGCATTGGAAACTTAAGATTTTTTGTTCATTTACTTTTATTGTTTATTCAAAATGATTTACACCTTGCTTAATTTTGTTTGTTATATTTTAAATGAGAAGTTTTTTTTATCACAACCGTTTTAACATAACAATTTTATTTGGTTCTCAATATTGTTTTTATTATTTACATGTGTATTTTTGACATCCTGGTATAGCATACTATGAAATACAGCATAACTTTTTTAAATACTGTAATACCAATGTGACATGAATTTGATGATACCATTAATTTCAATAGTGCATGTAGATTACGCATCTAATTTAAAAAAAACAAAACAACAACAACGTGAAATCAAATGCATTCATTCATTCAACTAAATTATTTCACATTGATTTACCGGTATATCTAATATTTTGCTAAACTATTAATTTTATCATGACATATTTAAAAAATTTAAAATAAATCGTTTGACAAAATGGAATCATTATTATCATCATTATTTCATTTTTTCAAACTTTTGTATTAGTAAATCAGGTCTTTGAATCAATTTTTATATTTTTTCTCTTTTTACGTATCGGTTTATATAGAATTGCCTTGTTTAAGTAAATTGAAATAGAAAAACATTTTAAAAGTTGTACTGTTATGTGTTTTACATTGCTTGATTAGTAAGATTTTTTTTGTTGAGACTTCTTTTCCTAATAGAGCGTTCTTTCTGCTTGTTCAGGTCAATGTACACAATGTCAATTCAATTTCAGATTAAATTCAAATTTTACGTGAAGAGATACTTAGTGTTTGTATGGCTTTATTGGGATAGTTTTAACTTTTAAGCAGTTTATATACTTAAAAACGATATCTTCTATGGATATCTCAGAAGACAGTAAATTTATCATGAGACTTTGTATTAGCTATGTACGTTCGGCGTCTAACTATAATCTCAAAATTTGATACGTATCTTGCATTTAATCTGTGATTTTTGTATTTCTCAGTTTTACCGATCGATTCTTTTACACTTTTAATTTATTTACTGTTATTACATCGAACGTGTGCATTGGATTGATTAAAAAAATAATTCTGTTCAGATGCTCGAAATTACAATCGCAGAATTTTGAAATCTGATTAGTGCATTTCGATCCAAAAAAAAAAAAAAATGTGAAAAAATAAGAAACAGGTTATCACACATTTTAAATTATTATAAATTTGATTTAATAATGACTCGGAAATTTTCAAAGAATTCGTTTTAACGATTTTGTATTTTACGGATTTTTTTAAAATGTTTTATATTTATTGTATCTGATTATAACTTTGAAATTAGTTGATTCTTTATAAAGCATGATAATTAGGTTATACCGCGCACAGCACATATTAATATCTTTTAAACAAATCAGTTTTTGTGTTCGTTACAAATTGTATGTATAAAATTCTTCCAACAAGTTTATAAAAACATCTTTCTTGAGAAGCTATCACGTTAATGCTTTTCATTTCTAATCATGTTCCAAAGATGCCATAACTTATGTATGTACATTGGGATTTTTAGATATAGCAATTAAAATGGTTTTCAATTTGTTGAACATGACAATTTAGTATAATTATTTAAAAGATTTCACAATAATATTTTATAAAACGCTTTCATTAATTTAAATAGCTTTTACAAGAAAGTGTGGTTAGGAATATATTTTTTTTTTTTGATAATATTATATTAATGTTTTTTCATTTCTTTTTTTTTTTTTAGAATTTAATTGCATTGTGAAAATATAAGCTTTTATTACAAAGCTATCAATGCATACCAGTTGCCAATTGCAAAAAAGAAAAATATTTTATGTTTTTAAAATGTAGGACGAGATTTCAATAATATTGTTGAAAAGTACTATAAGCATGTTTGATTGGAATTTACCAATCTGAGTTTTAAAGTTTTGGTAAAGCAAAATTTCTAGTTTGCACGACTATGATCTGTTTAATGTGAATTAACAATTTTATCTACATGTTTAAAATGTTTGCATTTTTTATTATAATTTATAAACGCAAATTTGATTCTGTATTTATTATTTGAGAACAGAAGTACAAGTTTACGATCGAGTTTGAATTCTTTTTATCAATTGCAGTTATATATTTTGGCAATTACTTACACTGCATTAAACTGTTTCCGCGCACAAAAGTTCTAAAAAAAATCATTAATGACTGAACGTATAATTATTGTTTGAAATAGAACTATAATTATTATTATTAGTTGAATTTTAATTCCAATTTATTTACTGTATAAACAAATGTGCACTTGAATACTGATGGCTTTAAAGAACGATCATATTTATGATTAAGATGTTAATTTTTTGTGTTTAAATTGTTTTACTTTTGAATGTAAGATTGTATGTCATTACTAGATTTATTTTCATCGTTGATTTAGAAAATAATTGCAAATATACTCGTTGTATGATAAAGCGTAACGAGTCGTTTTATTTGTCATTATTATGTCAAATAATTCGTCCGTGAATTAACAAATTAATTATTGATGTTAAGTGTTTCTGCGCTAAAATCATTTGTAAAGTCGCAATACTCACTTTTTATAAAAGTACTAAAAAAATTGAAATTTATTATAGGGTTTGTTAATTTTTTTTCTTCCCCAGTACAGTATTTAATTAAGCATATTATTTTATTACATTGGTTTTTATTACCTACTCATTATTATGAGGTAATTATTCTTTTAATTTTTTACAAGTCACTAAAGGGTAATTTATATTTAAAAAGAAGTTGATCGCAAATTATCGGATATTCATAATGCACGATTAGTACTATTATAAAATTGCATAATAATGCACCAAATATTTTATTTTTTTGAAATCTTCGCAGAGAAACCTTGTTCTATAAAAATCGCAAGCATAGGCCTACTATTTTTAAAATTATTGAACTTTTTATAAATATTCAAAATTTTTATAAGTTTTTTCAAA
>JAQGAY010001383.1:0-14645 GCA_034698085.1 Polydesmus angustus | reverse complement strand
ACGTCGAAACGCCTCCGAAAAGCTCGGCTTCGCGCGTATCGATGCATCGCATTTAAATACAAGTGAGCAGACGATAGATAATTACATCTTATTTGTTCTTATTTATTTTGTCTGTTGATCGCATAAGAGCGACGCATGCGCACGCACGTTTATTTGCGACGATTATCGCGCTTTATTACCCGGTAAAACGTGTAATTAGTTTAATATGACTTTTAATAAATATTAATTTATCTATAAATGTTTAATTTATGGTTAATCCATGGATCAATGACTTTTATCATCAACATTGCGAGTCTTTATGACATAAGGCGCTCGTAAAATAACACCCAGCTCAAAATTATGGTAATAATAGTTTAGTTGTAAAAAATAATTTTTTTTTTAGCTTTATAAAAAAAAAAAAGGAAAAAATTACAAAACGTGGAAAGGTGGAAATTGTATTGTATTCGCAAATAAATAAAAAAACTGTTGAAAGTAAAATGAAAAGTTAATTCTTTGGCTAAAATGTACAATGGAATAGCACGATAACGGGGAGATTGAAATGAAATTGAGTACTTCCGGTAAGATGTATCCAATTGACTTTACTAACGACAATGAATGATCGGCTTTCGCGGTTTTAGAAAAAAGGGCCGGAAATAGTATCATTCCGAAAGTAATTACAGTAAAACTCGCGCAAGAATACAGTTGTGTACAAAATACAAGTTGCAAAAACGTGTCAATACGATATGAATACAACTTAAGAAGAACTACCAAACAAGAAATTTACAGAAATTTTAGCATCTCAGAAGAAAATATGCCTTAGTTAAATAAATTAAAAAAATTGCTTTCATGGCAATATTATTATCATAGCCTACTATATTTTAACAATTTATTTTCGTCGTGATCACGCATCGTTTTTGCATTTGTTGCATTTATGAATGTAAATACCATTGTGTTTTCTCTTTTCATTAAAATTTACATAAATCCATCCAAAAAACGAGTGTTCTTTTAATTAAATGTCCGAATATTTATGTATCCGGTCCACCCCTGACATCAGTTGGTCCGGATAATCGAGGTTCTTTTCTACCGGTAGTTAGAAATTTTTGTTGGACTTGTACGGCTGATTGGGTTTATATAAACCAATCAATATGTTGAGCTCTCCCTTTGCTTTTATTTTAAAGCACAGAGAGCATTGACACATACCGTTACATACTCGTACTTAATAGAACACGAATAATTTTGAAACAATTTACAAAAAAAAAAATTTTTTTTTTAAAAAAAGCATCATTAATATTCCATTATGCAGTACATTTTAACAGAAGATAAGGCTGTATAAATGAATAAAAAATGCAATTTTTTGAATTTTCATTATTTTTTTTTTTAATATTTTTTTTACCGAAAAAAAACTTTGAGTTTCTTTAAAAAATGACACAACGCCTAGCATAATGTGTGGTAACTTTCTACGTGCACGGTTTATAGAACATTTCGGATACTTAAAAAAAGTTGTGGATAAAACAAATATTTAAATATTAAATCATTATGTTAATCGGTAAATTTTTGTAATTTAGTTAATAAGATGGGATTATGTAGCGCGACTTAGCAGGTTAATGGGGTTAGGCACGTGACGGCAATCGACCGTAACTCATATTATCCCTCATTATATTTTGCATAAGCGTGGTTTTGAAGCGCCCCCTGTTGGGACGCTCGAGATTACGTGTGTCCAGCGGTTATTTGAATTTGTTTTATTGCTCACCTGTGGAGCACAAAATTAAATTAAAACTTGGCCCACTTGATTCTCTCATTCTCCTCTAATCACGTGCTATTTAATCTAGTGCACACGTGGACTCGAGGGGCTCGTCACACGTGCGACGAATGCGCGCCACTCAACCACTCATTTCATTACAATATGGCGTCGCTAAGAAAAATGTAGAGGAAGACGAAAAGAAATTCAGATAATCCATGCATGAAATAAAAAAAAAGATTTCAGCAGTCTCGTCTCACATTTTCAAAGTTGCATCTTTGTTTTTGTTTATTTTATTTAATAACATTTTTTTAAAAAAAAATATTTTGTGTAGTTATATAGGGTGTTCGTTGGATGACGCTAGTTTTGGAACATGAATAAATCAGTAAAATTTTAATGAAAATGAATTTTTTTTACATTTTTTTAATAATAAACGCTTCCCCTTTAATATTAAAAAAGTTTTAGAAAATGACCTCTACAACTGAGTCGGCGCGTGATAATGCACTTATTAAAATTTTCTAATAAAATTTTCACTGGTGCATTAAAAATTATTGCACTGCTTAAATCTGACAGCATTGTTTAAATTTTTTATTAAACTTTTGGAATAATTAATAATAAAAAAAACAATGTTTGGAATATAACCTTTACAACTGAGTCGGCACGTGTAAATATACTCACTTTAACGGCTAAAGCTTTTGCGGACTTCCAGCCTGCAGCTGCCGACTGCATCTCGGCATGTGCCAGCATCTACCATAGGATTAATGCAAATTTCCTTGAGCGCATTAACCCGTGCCGACTCAGTTGTAGAAGTCATATTTTAAACATTGTTTTTTATTATTAAATGGGAGGTGTTAATTAATGTAAATTTAAAAAAATAATTCATTTTCATTAAAATTCGGCTGATTTATTCTTATTTCAAAACTAGCGTCATCAAACGAAAACCCTATACTACTACTGCACTTGTAATTTTTTTGACCATTTTTTTTTTTTTGACGTCACCTCAGTTTCTTTCATATTTTGAATGAAAAAGCGCTTAGGGAACAGGAAGCACGTCAATCTGGCTCTAGTTGAAAGCGTAAATTTGACGATTTTTTTCTCCCCTATGAAATAAAACGAAATTGATTGATTTGATTGATTGGAATTCGGTTTAGATGAAGAAGCCGTTCCGTTCGGTTCCGGTGGCTTACCACGTAAACCAACGCGATCTTGGCGCTGACACTTTACACTATTATTTTTCAACGTGCTCGAAATTTAAATTCCGCCTCCCTTAATACACGCTCGTCTTTAATATAAAACCTTAAAGCCGCGTAATAACGCTGTTTCTTTCGATTTATTAAAATAACTGCGCTTCTTCATTTATATTGGGCACGCGCACTACTCGTGCAACCAAGCGCTAGTTTAGTCTCCCATCTTCAAGCAAAATTTTATTTTTTATATAGCTAAAAAAGTTTATGTTTTGCAAGCTCAAAAAAAGGCTTCATTACATAAAAACAATTCCGGAGGAAAAGCCACAGCATTTCAAATTTCAATATCCGCGCACACACACACCATTTGACTATATGAAAGAAATTCCGGAATATTTTTATCGACTGCTTTGGATTCACTTTTTGCCTGTTATCAATTTTGAAAGAATAAAAAAGGCTTTTGAGAGATTTAAAAATAAAACAAAAGCATTAATGAATTACGCATTTCTTATTATTATTTTTGGATTAAAGAGAAAATACCGGTGATGAATTTATTATAAATATAAAATATCACAACAAATTTAAAAAAATTAAGATTAAGATTAACGATGTTAGCGACGAACTGAAAGCAAGATTAAATTATTATGGGGTTCGTAAAATTTGAACGTTATAAAAATTTTTGATTTTAAGGGAGAGTTTTTTGTAAAAATATATACTCATTCATGTATCGGTATATTTTTTTAACCCGTATTTATAATCCGATCTTTTCCGTAATTCGAGCTGCTATTGCACAATTGTTTTCAGTTTATTTATTTACTTTTTTTTTTTTGCATTTTATTGTCAACAAATGAGTCAACTACTGTATTAGAATTAATAACGTTAAGTCTTGTTTGGGCCATTACAGCTTAAGTGGTTAAATTTATTTTATCAATAAAATTTCAATTGTTAAATGTGCAAAAGAATATAATTATACTACGCACTTTTAACTTGAGTTTTCCGAACTTTCCGATCTTTGGAAATATATATATATTTTTTTTTTTTTGCTTTCAAATGAGTGTTACTAAATTTTGTATATTACAAAATCATGAATTATTGAAAAAATGATGTTTATGGGTACAGTATTTGCAATTTTTTAGACTATAATATTCATGAGTAAAAATAATAAATTTACTCTTGTAGAAAAAATTTGTAATTCTAAACCGTAATTCACTTTAAATCTTTTCTATTTGAATTATGTTTTATGAGAGGGTATCTAAGATGCAAAGCGACGTTTGGGCGAACTTTATTTGAATTTATATATGCATATATATTATTTAACGTAAATTCAAGAAATTGTTGAAGCATTAAATTGCAAAAATAGTTACTTTAAATTTTTTTAAATGCCGAATTCATTCCAAAACAAATTATTAAGTAGGCCTACAGTACGGTAGAATTTTAACATAGCGCATCCTATATGGAAATGTTAAAATAATTTCTTCTCTACCATATTTTTTCATTTATTCGCCATTGTTTCTTGAAAATCGTTGATGATTTATTAATGAGTGATGACTAATTAAAGAACTGAACGCAAATTCCAAAATGTCACAGCGAAAATACCTTAATCCATTACATAAATAAGCTAAGTTTAAGTCATTGATCCTTAGTACAATGCATTCACGCCCTCGCGCGTTTTCCGAGTTGATGAACCGAGTTGAGAATTATTAGTAATTATTCTCATAAAAGCGTGTGAAAAAGATGAGAAAAAACGCTTATTAAGATCCGAGTTTTATTAAATATTTACTCGAAACGTATTAGGCGCTTATTAACCGAGACGCCCAGAAAAATGATGATTACAACGTATTGGGTGCGATTTCGCTTCATCCATTTTTAAATATTTCGATTTAAGACTTGGCATAAATAATTCATAAAGCCGAGATATTTAAGCGATCCTAGCGGTTGACAGTTGCGTTTTAACGAGCGGCGGAAGCGAACGAAATTAATCACTCAAATGGTTTGGCAGAGAGAAAGAGTGAGGGTCATTTAGGAGCTTCCGTAGCTCGTTAATAATGAAACAGCCAACGTTGTCCGGCATATAAAACCTTATTCGCAATTTATTAAACATTGATCCGCTCTCATTTTACGCACGTCATTCTCATTCGCACACTTGTAACAATAATAAAACGTCATAAAAAAAAGTAGGAGATAAGAAATCAATTTTTTTTTCGCGACGAAAAAAAGGGGTGGCGGGAAATGAAAATATTGATAAATAGGGACTTACGTGTTTTCTTCTGTCTGGCATCAGTGACTGTCTTATATTTTTTTACGAAACACATGTTTAAAAAAAAAAAAAAAAAACCAACTGTAAATATTATTTATCTAAAAGAACCCAATCTTGTTATATTTAAGCTTGTCATGTTGTTCTTTATCTGCCGTCCCATTGGTCGAAGATGACCGCCGCATGATGTCATCGGACATACTGTATTTGAAGCGTTGCGAGGTGGTTCTACCTGTTTCTCCCGCCGAGAGTATCGATAGTATCGAATTGTCAAACGAGTTTTGAAGCGCGTTTTTCGAAGGGGGAACCGGAAGTGACGGGGGTGGTCAAGGCCGTGAATTTGTTGACCGATTTCCAATCAATCCTTAGCGTGAGGACACGTAGCTAAGCAACATCAACCGATGGATATTATTCGTCTGCTTCTCCCCCGATCCTATGGCAGCGTCGAGATGATGAGAGTGATGGCAGGCCGACGTTAACCAAATAATAATATTTTTTTATGAAAATATCCTTTTAAGCCGTCTAGCCATTTTTTACCACGTTTCCTTCCTCTTCGCGTTAACTATTATTATTTTTCTGTTTGTTTTGTATTTTTTTTTTTATTGGGTTATTTTTGTCACACGCTCGTTTTGTGTCGCTCGGTGACCAACTGAAAGCTGAATGTCCATTTGTTCGAAGCTACTTCTCTCTGTTTTTTTTTTTTTTCTTTCTCCGCTCACTTTTTCTAACTCTCTTACACTCCCTCTCTTTTGCTTCCATCTCTCTTGTTTCGGATCGAACGAGGAACCAACAACGCTCACACTCGAATGGCGCTCAACTTGGATTTAATGGACACGTGATCATTCTCTCCCTTATGGAGCCTATCCATCACTTGCTGCGTTCCGAATGCGCGTCCGATAAAGCGATATCTCGTTCAAAGATGCTTCACAGGTTATTAAAAGAAGTAATTGCCATGACCCGTTTTAATAGGAAAATGAATGGAAAAGCAGAAATTGCCTAGGAAAAAAATGTTTTTTAATTAGCAAAAGTGCTAATTATTAAGTTTGTTTTTCTCCCCGATCCCGTTACGAATAAAATGTCAATTACGAGTAATAATTTTAAAGATTTGAACTTTGAAAAACCCATTTAAATGGGAAAAACATAACTAAAAACAACTTTTTCTATTATTTTTAGAAATTATATCACTAATTACATTACTGTAATGTTTAAGAATACTAAATTAAAAACAGTAATATTTGAAAATAGAGAAAATAGTAAAAAATTTTGTTATAAACATTGAAATTTAAATGTAAACAAAATTTAACAAATTTTATTTTTATTCTAATGCGATTTTTTTATGCAGTAAATTTATATATGAACGTTGATGGCATTATTTTCTAATATTTTGGTGCTGAGGCTTTGCTAACGACGGAATTTCGGAACGCAGCTATTCTGTTTCATCCAATAGATGTGGAAGCAGCAGCAGCAAGTGGTTGCTATGGCAACTGTCTCTTCTCACTCGCTCTCTCTCTTTCCCTCTCTTTCTTTTTTTCTTTTTTTTTTCTCCCTATTTCTCATCATTCTCCTTGTATTTGATTCCAATTCCTATTTCTACCACCCATTTCTATCCACTCACGTTATCTTTTTTCCTTCATTTTCATGCATTGGATGCGAGCGAAGGAGCGACCGTTAGAGGGCGCCGCGCTAGTCCGATTTTCAACGTCGTCACTATTTGTTTGCTTTTGTCATAATATTCCGACACAAAATTCGCTGTCAAATGCGTCACGTTACGTGACACGAAATACATAACGATTGCCCTTTCCTTTCCACCCACTCACTTACCACCCACACTCACCCACAAAATATTTTTATTGCCAAATTCTCAAAATAAATAAATAAAAAAAGATGAATTTGCTATTGCGGGTCTTCACAACTCGCTCGTTCTCCCTTATTTCTCCATCTCTATTGACTAAGTCGAAATGTTACGCGCTGTCTAAATAAATAAAAATGATGAAATATATAGAATTTTTTTTTTTTAGTTGGGTATGAAAAAAAAAAAATAAACAATTATTTCGGCGGGTGGTTGGGGTTTGGAGGTGGGTGGGAGAGCGTTGAAAAACTAATTGGATTCGCTTTCAAAACCTTTGTATTGAAATTGACGTGCGAATTGTCATTAGACAGAGGCGCAAAGCATTTTTTGATAGCAGACGACAAATTCATTTGCATATTTATTGATCTGGGATTTTGAATCAGGGGAGAATTGCAGCTGGGGGGTAGGGGTAGGGGCGATGGGGAGCTCGCATATGCTCTTTTAACTCGCTACGTGACCCTGTAGTTTTCGCGCCTAACAAGGTCAACAGCGCTACCTTGGCAACCCAATACTACGAGCAAGCGAAGCAGACGACGTGCAATGTCAACAACATCACGTGCGCTTTATTGCTTTATGAGTAAATGAATTATCGCCGCTCGTGAGATTTATTTCTGTTTCTTAATTTTTTTTTTTTTTAGCTTAGTTTTTGGCGGAGATAATGAAGTTTAATAAGATTTTTTTCTTTCTTTCTCATTCTTTTTTGATGTTGCGCGTGAGCAATTGCACGTGTGGCGATAACAAGCTATTAGATAGAAATATTTACCTAATACTGCGGCGTTGTTTCTGTTCGGGAAGACAATTCCGGATTAGTATCAGTCATTAATCAAGATTTAAGACGGAGACTGTATTTAACCCTCGCTTTCACATACATCAGGCGGCAGAACAGACCTCTAGCGGGAATTCTGCGTTGAAAAAAAGATCAACTTCTTCAAACGAAAAATTATTCTGAAAAAAATTTAAAATGATTAAAAAAAACTATGATATTTTAATTACAGCAAGCCTACCGGTTCATCTTTTTTATGATATAGAAAATGAAATTTATTAACAAAAAAGTGTAGGCCTATTATGCTTTATTTTTACACTCCTGCTTTCGAAAATAACACAAAAATTTTAGAGTTGTGTTCAATCTGATTAATGCAGAGGGTGTTTACAAATGAATTTTCCGATTTCGTGACGCAATATTTTTTTAAAGAAATGTAATAAACAACTCCACCCAAGTCACAAGTACGTGTATTATATAGCCTACTCGTACATAATTAAGTTTTCTTGCAGGAATGCACAAAAATTTTAGAGTTGTGTTCCATCTGATTAATGCAGGGTAATTATAAATGAATTTCCCGATTTCGTGACGCAATAACCCAGTGTGTAAATTATTATTGAAAGATGTATTTTATAGGTAAATACCGGTACACTAGAACTAGGTTATGACGGCCTCGGATATAACGCCATTTTTCGGGAGTCCCGTGGTAACAATTTTGCATTTTAACCTTTTATCAGTAATGATGTACTGTAAATGATTACAGAACGCTCAATCCCTTTTCGGTTCTACTGTAACTTTGAAAAAAATACTAAAAATTAAGTTGAGTTTCCTTGCTCAAGTGAAAGGGTATTTACGATAGTTCCTTTGAACTTTTATCATGGTACACTTTTATTAGATCTCAATTGATTATTTTTATTCTATTATTTTTTTGGCCTTTTCGTTGTTCCGTGGAAATATCGAATGACCCTCGAGTCGGAATTTTTTGCGTAGGGGGATGTATAATTAGGAAAGAAAAGAATCCGCTACAATGCGCAGATTGGTTCAACACTGTCTGCCCGAGAAAATAGGAAAAAGTGTTAATTTTGAGCAAATGTCGATTTTAAGCTCTGCGAATTGAACAAAATCCTCCAATTTCAAATGTCTTGAGTCAGTTTCCAACACTTTTACCAATTCCAAATCGTTTGGGATTACCGAACGAATATTTTGCCAACGAGATATTGATCTCTCCTTCGATTACGCCATTCACGCATGGTGAAAATAATAATTAATCCCATAATTTTAATTACTGGTATACAAATGAAATACAAAACGTTGGAATAAACTGGGGCTGTTTCGAGGTTAATTATTGTCTAAATGAATTGAAACGTTTCTATAATATTATGCTGTGACTGAGTATTTAGTGAGGACAAACTTGATGGTTGATGAATTTGATGACGTGATGATTTGATATTATTATACAGTATAAACCAATTAGCAGGGCCGTGCAGTAAATTTTTTTAATATGATGCAAGTTTTCGAAATGGCGCCGCCAAACACTAGTGTTAGTAATTTAAGTCATGATTAAGCGCCGAGCTTGCGAGGCGCGAAATTTTTTTGGGAAAAATGGCAATTTTAGCTACTTTTTTTTTCAAAATACTACAATTTTTTGCAGTGATGCGGCGATGCAGTGATGCGGCTCGCATCACTGCATCATAGCACGGCACGGCCCTGCCAATTAGCTTAAATAAGATCCAACCTCTATATTACTTAAACCATGAGTACAATATTTATTTATTGTATATTAATTTTATTTTCTTCTCTTTGTCTAAATACGCGCCTTAACAAAACAAAAATTGATTTTGAAACCAATAACATTTTAAATTAGTAATTAAAAACACATAAGTAAACCATCGGATTGCTTAAACTTATCCAGATACTTAATCCAGCCATTTAATGTAGGATTTAGAAGACTACTGAGACAGTATTTTGTTTATCATTATTTAGTAAATGATGTGCATTTTCAAAATTTATTTTCCTTTGTTTAATTATTTTCACCAACACAAATTCTGGTCCCTCGAGGTTTCTGTACTCCTTTCTGTCTCTATAACTTCATCTATAAAACAGCAAAAATCTTTTTTTGAAAATGCGAACTTCTACATTTATTTAAATTTACTAACCCAGTACTTAATTATGTATCTTTAACTAGATTTTATTATTAGACGACTTTTCTAGAGAGCAAATATCATTCGTTATAACTTTCTCTTAATATTATGAAATTTCATCTTAAACGAATAAAATCTTCAAAAAATATTTGATTGCATTTATAGTGCGAATTTAGCTTTTTATTCATGCTTTAGTAACCCATTGCTTAATTTTAGTTTGAGTTAAAAATTGTAAATATTAAAATTTATTATTTGTGGTTTATTCTAGAATCTTATTTCTAAAGACTTCAAATTTATATCGCACGACTGTCGACAACGCGATGCTTCTTCTATGGCGCTAATGAGCCTCTGTATAACAAAAGCGAACGAGAAGTTTTATTACCTGAGTTTGTTTAATTAAAATCTGACAGTTTTCGAAAGCTTTTCTTTGTTTTTCGTTGGCCGATCCAAGTAAGTTGGTGAAAAGGAGTGACAAACCTTTTTCAACGACGAATGTGCATTACATAATCTAATGTTTGTGTTTCAGACGCATCACTTTTATTTATTGCGCCACAGAATAATATGAAGTTGAACACTTCCGGCATTACAAATTTCTGATAGGGAGAAAGAAGGCGCCAGATATTTTTCTTTATATATTTAAGCAGCATACAATGTTTGCAAAATTCCACAAAAACATTAGTCTGGAGGCCGGTCCAAAGCCACAAGGGTCAGCATGCCCTTAGAATGCCAATTTTTCGTTCCATAGGTTTGTACACCTTAAAAATGAGTTAAAGAAAAATGTTTTTTGTTCTTTTAAAGAGAGCGGTACACTTTGCTTCTACTGTACATGTACATGGCTGGCGTACGTGTCCCCAACTGAACATGGAAAACTTTACTTTAAGGACTTTTTTAAGATTGATTTGTTTTATTCGGTGTTTAAAATACAGTATTCTTTTTTGTCCTCAAAACACGCAGCAAAACGCATTGATTCCAGCTTGATCGAGTTTGTCTCATGCTTGTAGCGTACGTTGAAATTTGCAAAATACAATAATGCTCGAAATTATTGTCTAATTTTTTTTTTAAAGAAAAAATTAATAAAAACTGAAGGAAGTATTAATTAAGTTAAAAAGTGATCATAAGCACAATGCAAAGCTTAAAATACTACAGTACCAAATGAAATGTATGAAGTTTTTGTACATTTCCTCTGGCAAGAATTGGAAGGGCATAGTTTAGTAAAGATGGTTTAGTGTTTTATTTCTGAAATTTCATTGCTTTATTGTCCCACTAAATTAGTGGGACGGCCAAAAATTGGTCTACAGACTCATTGTAATGCTCCCAACCACGGAAATCTTTAGTAAAAGGCGAAAGATTTTCACGTTGGATTTGAATGGAAGCCAGAGAACGACTTTGGCAACCTTCAATGCTCCATAGGTATCTCTAACACCGTTGAACAAACTACCGTTTATTTCGACACTTATTGTAAATTATTTAATCAACCGCTGATTGGAATTAAACCACGGATGATTTTTTGCCTAGTGGGTGAAATGTTACAGATTGTTGTTTACGTTTTTATTCAAGTTTACGATGTTAAGATAGTTTATTTTTTAAAAGTTCATGTAAGAACGGTTGCTAGAAATTTATGTGCGCGCATGAGCGTTCGAAATAATCTACATTAAATTTTGTGTTTATTATGAATACTTTTTTTTCCTTTTATTTAAAAGAGATAGACTGGTTTATATTTTATTATTTTGGATTCTTTCAGAGACAAACAGGAGCGGATTTTTGAAAAACAATAAATTAAAAATAGTTTAAAAATAATACGGTATCTTATAAATGATTCAAAAATTCAGAAACCTTTAAACTATAAGAAAATCAAATCCAATTGAATTACATGTAGGCCTACTGTACGTGTAGCACAATAATCTGCTTAATAATCTATATACCTGTATGTTATTTGAAAAACACATGGTAAAACTTTATTTTAATGACTTTTTAAAAGTTTAAATGGTAGAAAAAGCCACCATTGTTCGGATTTGCGAAATACAATGCTCTAAATTATTGTCTGATTTTTTTTTTTTTTAAAGAAAAATGAAAAATTTAAGAAAAACTGAAGAAAGTGTTAATTGAGTTAAAACTTATAAAGCGATACCGGTACATCAAAATGCTGGTAGTTTTATTTTGAAGTCACACTTAATTTCAAAGATGATCACATTCACAAGCATAAACTACTGCAGCACCAAATGAAATTGGACTTGCTATACATTTCATGTGGCACGAATTGGAAGTGCATAGTTTAGTAAACATGGTTTATTGTTTTAATTCTGAAATGTACATTGCTTTATTGTCCCACTAAATTAGTGGGACGGCTAAAAATTGGTCTTTAGACTCATTGTAATGCTCCCAACCACGGAAATCTTTAGTAAAAGGCGAAAGATTTTCACGTTGGATTTGAATGGAAGCCAGAGAACGACTTTTGGCAACCTTCAATGCTCCATAGGTATCTCAAACACCTTTGAACAATCTACCGTTTATTTCGACACTTATTGTAAATTATTTAATCAACCGCTGATTGGAATTAAACCGCGGATGATTTTTTGCCTAGTGGACGAAATGTTACAGATTGTTGTTTACGTTTTAATTCAAGCGCTTACGATGTTAAGTGAGTTTAATTTTAAAAAGTTCATTTAAAAACGGTTGCTAGAAAATTATGTGCGCGCATGCGCATTCGAAATAACCTACATTTGTGTTTATTATGAATACTTTTTTCTTTTAACATTATTTAAAATGAGATACATTAGAATGGTTTTTATTTGGATTCTTTCCGAGACAACATGTAATTATGATTTCAGTACGGTGGTTTCATATTCAAATCGCTATTGATTTAATGGGATTAATAATTAGGGTAGCCTACATTTAATTTTTAATTTGCACCGTGTTTTTTGAATTTTAAAAATGTCGTTCTTTTAAATAAAATAGTTTTTCTTTCAAGAATTTGTTTAACTTTTTACGAATTTTAAAATAAAACGCACGTATATGATGTAACATTTAGAATTGAAAACAGTTCTGACGCATTCTGTTTGTCCCGAGGCGCCGTTGAATCGCCTTCTTCAACTGAAAAAAATGGACAAAAATGTGCGGATTAACGTTATGCAAACACATTTTAACCAATGTGCAAATGTTTTTTCATTGCAACTGCCTCATTAATCAAACTGTGGTAGGTCAGATTGCGGCATGCTGGCTCCTTAGAGCTCTCTGCATGCCGCTTTTTCTAGCCCCAATAATGATAATTTTACACTATTTATTTAATATTACTCGATTATATTTAAACCTCAGTTATTGCAACTCATAAGTCATAATTGTGTGATTTGCGAATTTTTTATTTACATTTGTATAGCCAGAGAAAACTCGAAAAAAAAAAACAATGATAAATAGAACAAACTGCTTTGTTTTGCAATATGGTAATACTGTTACACAGTAATGTATTTTGTTTTCATATTTTACTATTTTTCACTTAGATTTCTTTAAAGGTACACAAACATCAGTTTTTATAAATGTTTCTTTTTTTGTTTCAGACGTTATTGGGGGTCTTTAATTTGGGTGAGTTCACGGTACTATGTGCACGGTCCCAAAGCGTACTTACCTTAATTATTTTCTTAATTACGAGCGCTATGTAACATCAGTTAAAGTTATATTTTTATTTAGCACAAAAGAAATTGTTTTATTTTCAATATGTCCCTATTTCGAGAAATAATTACCGAGCAAATTATTTATTTTCAGCGTGCAGTAATAGATTAGACTAATTAATGTAAAGTCATCTCAACTTATTCATTTGCAATAGCCGAAACCTGAGAGAGCGACTAACTGGAAGTGGCACATCTCTTAAGTTGAAGTTCTGGGGGAATTGAATTGATTCTTTATTTATTTACTGTATTTGTTTTTATTGCGAGTCTTTTTTTAATTGACTCGAAAAGAAATGTCAAACGACGCGAACAAACGACAACGAAGTAAAAAAAGAATAATAATATAATTTATAAAGGATTTGTTAATTCAATTAATATTCGGTTGATGAGATTAAAGGTATCTGCATTAAAGATTTAATAAGATTTATCCTCTGTCTAATAGGATTTAGTGGTGATCCACGTGTCTAGTGGCGGAAGCAAAGAGTTGATTGACATCCTCGCTCTTTGCACGTGCATTCTCACGTGACGTGCCGTGCCGTGGGTCACCTCGTCACGCCCTCACCGACCGATATATTGATATTTCGGAAACAGATGGATGAGATTTGAAATGAGCGTTGGCTGAAAATTAATGAATCACCAAATAAATAACCTTTTATCTCTTTTTCTTTTTTTCCCTTTCTTTCTTTCGTTCTTTCACTCGTGTTTGTTTTCCTCTTCCGGTTTTGGCTTCTTCATCGATCCTTGAGCCACAGCCACACGAGCTGCACTAGCTGGCTCCC
The DNA here is from genome assembly GCA_034698085.1 of Polydesmus angustus. NCBI lineage: Eukaryota > Metazoa > Arthropoda > Diplopoda > Polydesmida > Polydesmidae > Polydesmus > Polydesmus angustus. The sequence continues at coordinate 302 of JAQGAY010001383.1, read as the reverse complement.
TCGTCAACCGCTACTCCCTCGTTAACCGCCGTCGAAACCATTTCGCACTTGCGATTGATTTGCTTTTGTTAAGGCGGCGAAAATCGATTGAGACTTTTCTTCCAACCCACCCCACCTCTCATTCTTTCTCACTCTGTCTATTTCTCTTTTCAGGCTCCGGCGTTTTAATATTCAAATGTTCTGGTTTGTCGTACGCTGCATAGCAAGTAATTTGAATTCGGAGAAAATGAAAAGAATTGATGGGAGTGAAAGGAAGTGAAGGCAGGGAAAAGGGGTAAGGGTTGAGATGAGATGAGGGTAAG